>SNQJ01S0019243.1:20664-65207 GCA_010110895.2 Picea sitchensis | reverse complement strand
CAGGTTGTGAAAAGCCAACTACTTACACAAGCCTAGCTTAAAACGAGTATCCAAGGCCACCTGACTCGAGGGTCAACAAAACACTTGGGGCTTCTTACAACAAAATACTAAGACATTTCTCTTGAGAGAATTTCTTCTTTACTGATTGAGTAATTTCTCCGTCGAGTTGGTTTATTGGTGTAATAGTTTACTAGCCTGCACCACTGTAATGGTTGAAGGCCTTACAATTTTTACTGAAACGATTAATAGTTCCTCAATTAATGACGTCTATGGGCCTTGAGGCTTATGTCAAGCTGGAAGGGGGTGGTTGGTCATTGTTGTTTCACTACAGGTTTCCTTGTAGGAACACAAACCCTCCATTCATTCGCACAATTTTTATTTCTATTTTTGTCATATGTTTCTTGTTGACCCATTGCTTGGGGGTGTAGGTGTAATCTTCTGGTCGGTTATTCGGCTCCTAGAGTATTGGGTTTTTCTTGAGTCCATGGTCTAGGCAGGTTAGGTTTTACTAGGGTTATTATCGCACCTATCGTTTGGGGACAACATGATCCCTAATGAGGTGATTGTGGTGTGCCCTATTAGATAGAGGCGAATGATAACTTGGCCAAACTTGATGCTTCCTATTGTGGATGTTGTCCTAAGCTTGTAGGCGTTGTCATGTCATGTGTCAGGCGAGTAGTCATATCTTTATTTGGGTTTATGCATGCTTGTCCAGTTGCTCGATGTGCCAGTGTGTAGAGTCTATGTTGTCAATTGCCTAATCTACGTGCATGGTGTTCACCGTCAGGTGATGTGTTAACTATGTTGTCGATGCCTTCTTGCCTAAAAAACAAAAAACAAATGCACTTTTCACTTTTCTTATAGTCATAAGATTTTGGTGTCGTTACATATGGTATTAGAGCGGGTTCAACACTGCGAATGTGGATCGCCAAGATTTCCACTGCAGTGAACCCGTGAGTATTAACACTCAAGTTAATTAAAAACCTTAATGTTCCCATGTGGTGATTGCATTTACAGGAAACCTCAGAGGTTTGCAACGTGGTGCTGTGGAAGGAGGTGCAATGCCTCAAGAAGTTCTTCGAACCTTAGATTCGAACCCCCAAGGGGATGGGAAAGTCCTTGGGTTGAATTCACTTGTTGTAAGGGATGATGATGGTATGACAAGGCTCTTCCAGGTAATGTCAAAGGGAATTGATTCACCATCAGTACTGAGATGAGGCCAGGGCACCTATACCCCTGAGGGTCTATAATGTTCCCTAGCTAGTACCATTAGCATCCACTAAGAACTCGAGAGAGTTGAGTTCTCGAGTCCACGAGTGTCACAGACGACTGTGTCGTCAAGGCATGGTTATAGAGCAAGGTGTTGTGCTTCACACTTCGCGAATGTGACCTCCAACATGAAGGTCTGCATGGTGGTATTCCAACTAAAGGGGAGTGCTATTCTATGGTGGAAGACACTCCTGCCACATTTGAACATGGCCATCGACGACATGTCATGGGAACTATTCGAGGAACATTTCTAGGAGAGGTATATTTCTGAGGAATTCATTGAGTGTCATCTCAATGAGTTTGATTCCTTGCGATAAAGTAGTTGCACAGTGCCTGAGTATGATGCTCATTTTGGAGCTTCTTCGATATGATCCACACCCAATTATCCAGGAACTTAAGGTCAAGAATTTCAATTTTGGCCTTTTTGTTAGAATTCAGCTTCTACTTTGGGTACCAGGAGCACTGGACCAAAGAAAGTTTGTTGGATTGTGGGGATCCACATTACCAGCATTACTACCCAGAGGAAGGGGTTGAAGCATCTGGATCCATCGGACCCACTACCATGGGATTTTTGGGCAAGTTCCATCTGATTCATGCAACGATGAATAACTGCCAGGAAGAGCACCTTTCAATTGTTCTCGAGATGTCAGGTACCGTCGTTGACCAAACCCTTAGTATTTGATAGAACTCGGTGCTACCAAGAGTTTCATCTATGGTAAAACACTAAAAAGGATTAAGTTAAAGGAAGTCGAATAGGATGAGTTTAGCTTGGTAGAGATGGATTCTTTAGCTAAACAGAAGGTTGGAGGAAAGGTTATGGGTTTTTTCCTTAACCTACAAGATTTTATCACCAGGGCCAACCTGTATGTCATGATCTTAGAATCTTATGATGCTATGATCAATATGGACTGGCTGGAATCGCATGAGGCAATACTCAACTGTAAGACAAAAGAGTGAGCTTAGTCGATGAAGAGGGACAAAGACGCGTGATTGTAAGTCAGAACTAGGGATTTTCCCTGAGTTTATCTCTTCCTTGAAGTTACGAAAGAGCATGTGCAAGGGATTTAATCTTTATGCAATCCTTGTGCTAAACGAGAAGGGAGTAGAAGAAGGTCTAGAACACCTTCCTGTGGTGAGAAAACTTGCGGATGTCTTCCCAGAGGAGTTACCTAGGATGTTTCCAGAGAGGGATTGGAGTTTACCATAGACCTAAAACTGGGGACTGAACCAATAGCGAGAATGCCTTATCGCATGTCAACCCCAAAGTTATAGGAGTTGAGAATGCAATTGAAGGAGTTGTTGGACCTAAGACTTATATGTCTAAGTGTGTCACCATGAGGTGCGCCTATTATTTTCACAGAAGAAGGATGGGTTGAGGAGACTCTACATTGACTACTGTAAATTGAACAAGGCAACGATCAAGAATCAGTATCCGTTGCCAAGGATTAATGATCTGTTAGATGAGATGAAGGGTGCAATGGTGTTTACAAAGATAGACTTGAGATCATGGTATCACCAGTTATGTATCAAGGAGGATGATGTCCCTAAGACCACATTTAAGATGAGGTTGGGACATTACAAGTTTATTGTGTTACCGTTTAGATTGACGAACGCCCCAGGGGTATTTATGATTTTGATGAATGAGGTGTTCCGCAAGTACTTGGAAAAGTTCATCTGAGTATTCATTGATGATATTTTGATTACCTCTCAGACAATGGAGGAGCATGATGAGCACTTGCACTTTGTACTACAATGTTTGCGAGAGCATAAATTGTATGGGAAATTGTGCACATTCTCGTTCTACCAATCAAAGATTCACTACTTGGGGCATGTCATCTCCGTCAAAAGTATCACCATGGATCTAGCAAAGGTCAAGGCTATTATGGAATGGCCGGCACCGATGAATGTCCTGGAAGTGCGTCGCTTCATGGGTTTAGAAGGATACTATCAATGGTTCACTAAGGGAATTTTGAAGATAGCAAATCTGATCACAGAATTGCAGAAGAAGAACAAGAAGTTTGTTTGGACCAAGAAATGCGTGGAATCATTTCGGAGGCTCAAGGAAATGTTGAAAATGACATTGATATTGAATGTCCCTAACATGGATGCAGACTTCTTGGTATGCCCTGACACATGCAAGGAAGGATTAGGAGGTGACTTGATGAGAGACGGTCAAGTGATCACTTACATATCGAGGAAACTAAGAAGGCATGAGGAGAACTATACAACGCATGATTTGGAGTTGTTAGCCATGGTATATTCCTTGATGGTCTAGAGACACTACCTTGTTGGATGAAAATTTGAATTAAATATGGACCACTCTAGACTACAACTCATCTTTACACAAAGAGACCTGAACGCGTGACAACAACATTGGTCAGAATTGATCAGCGAGTATGACTTTGATATTACTTACATAAAAGGAACCATTAACCACGTGGAGGATGCATTGAGTTGGAGACCAAGCATATTTTTGGTGTTGCCTCTTCAGACGAATATACGTGAAAATATTCTAACTTTACAACGCGACGATGACTGGTAGAAAGAGGTCAAGTATTTTATCGAACCAAACATAATGATGGTACTGAGATTTGAAGGATTTACATTTGACAATGATGGATTATTGAGGTTTAAAAATCAGATTTACATACCACTGAACAACAAGTTGAGTATTTTGATCCTAAGAGAGGCTCACAGAGGAGTGTACGTGGCTCACCCAAGAGTCACAAAGATGAGGGAGGACCTTAAACCCTTATTCTTCTGGAAGGGAATGATGGTAGACATGGTTAACTATGTGGCCAGATGCCTACAATGGCAGTAGGTAAATGCTAAACATAGACATCCAAAGGATTAATAAATCCACACGCTATTTCTGAATCGAAATGGGAGGTCATTTCGATGGATTTCATTGTTGTATTAACATTGACAACAAGGAGACACGACTTGATTTTTGTGATAGTCGACACTCTGATGAAGAGTGGTCATTTTATTTATATATGTATGACGTATCAGGAACCTGACATAGCTAGAGTTTTCATTAGTGATATTTTGAGGCTACATGAAATACCTAATAGACTTATATCCAATTGAGGATCAATGTTTACTGGATGATTTTGGACTAGTTTCCAAGAGGCCTTGGGAACCCATCTTATCTTTGGTACTGCATATCACCCTAGGAGAGATGGGTAGACCGAACGAACAAACCAAGTCTTGGAAGAAATGTTGCACCTGTACGTGATGGACCAACAAAAGTGGTGGGAAGAATTCTTGTCACTGGTAAAATTTGGTTATAACAACAGTTAGAAAAGAACCATTAAGATGGCGCCCTTCAAGTTTATTTATGGGTGACGATGTCAAATTCCTTTGAGTTGGGATTGGCTTGAGGATAGGGTCCTGGTGGGACCAGAAGAGACCCAAGAAATGAAATATTAAATGAAAAATATAAGATAAAGGATCAAGGAAGTGCATGATCGGCGGAAGAGTTATCTCGATGCATGTCATGTCAACTATAGTTATGATGTAGCGATCGAGTATTTTTTCGGCTGAAACCACATAAGAGTTTGATCAAGTTTGGGAAAAGGGGATAAACTATCTCCTAGGTTCATGGGATCCTATGGGATTGTGGAAAAGAGAGGCCCATGGCCTCAAGACTAGCCTTTCCTGATTCTTGAGCTGCATGCACGATGTCTTTCACGTCTCTGTTTGAGACATTATGATTAGTGATCCTAGGCATGTTTTGACTTGAGCACGTTGCAGGTGTCGGATGAGGGTGTGCTCACGGCTAAATCGATCTGAATCCTGGATCATCGCATTCGACAACTATGTCGTTGGAAACTAGATGAGGTCAAGGTCCAGTGGGACAACTATAGTTCGCACCCAGCAAACTCGGAGGACGCATATGATATGCGCCAACAATTTTCATTTTTGTTGGATAGATAGATTTATGATACTATGATACATATCACTTCGACACTTGTATACTGGGAAACTTTGAGATGAAGTTTAGACCCTGAGGGGGTGTATGTAACATCCCACTCTTGCATGCGCTAAGAAAACTTATTATTTGAGGACACTTACTTGCAAGTGATCCAGACTATTATACGATTGAATGTTGATTGTTATTATGAGGCATTATGGATGTGATTATATGTTATTTTCCTGTATTGAATTAGACAAGTCTTATTGAATCGGTTCTCCTGAGTGTGCAAGATTTGGACCTCGAGGATGTTGAGGCATAGATGAAACCCTTGGACTCTGGATCGAGTCAGGGAGTGGACTATTAGGGTTTGATTATTGTATATATATGTCATATGTGAATTTGGTTAGATGTTATGATTATGGATTTTTTTCTTACATCATTTGTTGATGATGTAGGCTGACGATGGCTTGCCGACCAGATTCACATGTGGAGTAGAGGGGTCACGCACGACTACCAGATACTTTGAGGGAGAGGTGTGCACAACAGCCCTTCCACAGCCTACTTTCACTCCCATTGTGGCTCAAATTGTAGGTTAACAACTACCTAGTTTGATAAGACCCATGATGTCATGAGGGAAGACTGTGACAGTCACTCACAATGATTCTAAGGGGCATGCAATAAGGAAGGGGCCTTATTCCTTAGAGGCCCTTAGTCTCCCACAAGATCACCTGGGGGATTATTGAATCCACGGGTTCTTGATGTCTATCAAGTGAGTCAAGAGGTGAGTGGCACCCTTGGAGCACGTAGTGCGTCGTGAAGGGAACGTCACGTAATAAAAATGGAAAGAGGCGAGTGGCACCCTTAGAGGACATAGTGCGTCCTGAAGGGCATGTCACGTAAGGGAAATAGAATGAGGCTAGTGGCACCCTTGCAACACCTAGTGCATTCTAAAGGGAATGTCGCATTGTTAAATAATAAATTAATAAACCTATATGGCCTTGGAACAAATAATATGATAAGAAAGATTTAAAAACAATTTCCCTGATAAAATATAATATGATAAGAAAGATTTAAAACAATTTCCCTGATAAAATGTTGCCCAACCCTCAAAAAAAATTAACCTAGGTAAGTGATACTTGTGAAATATATATATATATATATATATATATATATATATATATATATATATATATATATATATATATATATATATAATAATACCAAATAATAATAATAATTCATTAATCATGTGACAAGAAGGGGGTAAGCGATTCAATTAATTTATAAAAAATCTTTTGGGGGATAAAATTTGAAAAGGGGGAAAAAGCGGAAATAATTGTTTTGTTACATTTGCTAATTAAAAGTTTATTAATTAAAAAGAAAAAGGGGAAAAGGTAATTTTATGCACTTGCCAATTTGAGTTTTAAATGAAAATGGAAAGAGGGAAATTTAAAAAAATTAGGAAACTAGGAAAAAGTGGGAAACATAAGGAAAAAAAAATAAGAAAGACTAACTTAGAAAGTTATTTTGCAGTTAAGAAATTTCTAAATTGAACTCAACTAGTGAATTAGTAAGGGGGTAAGTCATTAAAATGTGTAAGGGAATATGGGGACACCTAGGAATGATTTTGGGAATGATTTTAGGTGGGTGAGGCAAATAGAAGTAATTAATTAATTAATGAAATTAATTTATGGTGCAATGAAGGGGATGGTTGACACATGTACAGGGAGGATTTTTATGAATTAAATTATTGAACAATAAATTAAATGGGATTTGGGGAAATTAAATGACTTAGAAACTCTATATAAGGGAGGGAGGAGGATGATGATGGATCTCTTCTGTCATGCGTATTGTTACACTGCATAATTTTAGACTTGACTAACTTAGCTTGTCGGAGTTGGGATACCCAGCTCGATGAGGAGTGGTAGCTCAGCCTTGCGAGGAGAGATGGGAGCTAGTTGATCTATGGTTTAGTGTGTGTGGCCCCTTTGTGGCTTAGGGGGCTAAGGAGGAAGAAGAGTACCCATAGCATTGGATGAGAGGTACTGGTAAAGTCTCATCGGTTGGCAAGAGGGAGCTGCAGGGAGCGCGCTGGACAATGACTCAGAGAGGAGGACTTGGGCTATGGTACACTTACTTTTATTATGCATGGTTGATTATTATTATACCCTATGATTTAATTTCTGTATTTTTTTTAATTGGGTAAATAATATGTTTGATTTATCAATTCATTCAAGAACTTAAATTTTCCCCATAGCCTCAGCTCGTTGGTTGACTTGTTTGCCTTGGAATTCGATCCCTGAATGTTGTGACTTTCCTTGGTTTGTTTATTGTTGTGAAGAGTTGTTATTTTTACTTTTTACTCCCTAGTTCATCAGTCCATGCCTGAGCAGTCTCCCAGGATCTAGATCGATGGTTGTCACTTCGGTGCACATAGACATATAGATTCTAATACCCTTCTTTTCTATGCGTGGATGATGAGAAAAGGATAATTTTTTTTCCCAACCATCTACCCTTAATATCTCTGTGTTGATTGATCTTTGGTTGAATGACTAAGTCTATGCACCTTCTTGTGAATGAGTATTGTTGATTCACTGCCAAATGATTGACTTGATTGAACCAGGATTGAAATTCGTTTTATTGTCAAATAAAAAAATTTAGGCATCTAGAGTTGAATTCGTTTTTATGGTTGGAAAACCACTTTATGAATCTAGTTTTTATTTCTTTATATTGATGAATTTAACCCTTACCTATGTTTTAAAGTACCACGAACTTCGAGTGAATCTACTTGTTGATATACCTGTCTTTTAGTGTTGTAGGACAATGCATTCTTAGAGAGATTTATAAACAATTAATTATTGTATTTACACGTCGTTGATATGTCTACTTGATCAATAATAATGGATAGAAATTATGTCATGAATTGACAACAATATTTCGGTTAGCCTTATCTTGTTAAATTGAAACATATAAATATTTTTAAACCATCGATTTCTACCATCAATGTTGGATAGCATTTTGGCATATCAACACAACGAAATTGTACTACTGACAGTAGTTATCTAGTGATTTATGCTATTCATAACAAGGGAATTTTAACATGCAACAATAGAATTTTAATTGATTTGGTGGTCTACGAATGGATTGTAGACAACGATTTATTTAAATTGATTATTGTCATGATTAACAACGTTATCATCCTATATGTTAAGTTAGACAACAATTTTATATTGTTATACTGCATTTTTATATAGGCAGCAAGTTTATGTATCAGACCGATCACTACAGGATGAATTTATATAATGGAAGGGAAACGAATGGAACATTGCGTTGACTGTGCCAATCATGGATTCTCTATTGCACATTGGTGGTATATCTGTGGTGCAGCAGGTGGCATTTAAATGAAGAATTTCCATTTGGTAACATGGATGGTTAGATTATTTATTGTAGAAAACCCATTATGGTGATACAACCATGTGTCCAATTAGACAACAACCCCTTAACCGCGTGTTTATATTGGTTTCAGTTTTAAAAGGGGTAGCGGTTTAAATTGCTTATTACCTTGTTGAAAGGAAGACTTGACCACAAACTTTCTTATTATTGTTGTAACAATTTATAACCGACTAGCTTATTTCCTGGTTAAGGGGCAGACTTGATAATTGACTTGCTTTGGCAGTGAATTTATTGTTTTTTTATGTTGCTTAATGGTTGTGGTTAGTACGTAGATAATCGATTTGATAATGACGCCTTGGTACAGGAAGATTGAACCGACCCATTGCTTCAACATTTGCGTGGATCATTTCAAACTTTTATGGCTATTTTAATGCCCAATAATTGATAACACCCAAAATTTTCCTATCAGCTTTACCACCGCTTAATTTTTCAGTATTTATTGTTTAGGCATCCATACTTTTTCAGCTTTTGGAATTATAGGCTATACTAACTTGACGAGTTAAAAATGCCCACTATTCTTAGAATCAAGGATTCATTCTGATAGGAATATGTCCCTTATATACAAGGCTAAGATAGGATGTAGGTTGCTTTGTTAACTTCACCTTGTTGCCTAGCTTCGTTGAAAGGAAAGGGCTTCTAAAAACAATTAATTTTTAAATATTAATTATGGAGATTTTCTAATGTAATTTAGGTTATGGAACTGATGTAAGGAATTGATGTTTTTCTCATAGGGAGAGATATTAGAGGCTTGACAGTGTGATGTAACCCCATCTTCGGGCTCTTTGCAAATGAATTTACACACACAGACACACACACACACACACACACACACATACTAATTTACATCCTTAAGAGCGAGGTCCATCACTATACCAGAAGGTGGAGGGTTGTCCTTCTTCAAGCCTTCCAGGTTGTGAAAATCCATCTACTTATGCAAGCCTAACTTAAAACAAGTATCCAAGGCCACCGAAATTGGGGGTCAAAAAAAAACTTGGGGTGTTCTTACAAAAAAATACTAAGACATTTCTCTTGAGATAATATCTTCTTTATTGATTGAGTAATCTCTCGGTCGAGTTGGTTTATTGGTGTAATAGTTTACTAGCCTGGACCAGTGTAATGGTTGAAGGCCTTATAGTTTTTGACGAAACAATTAATAGTTCCTTAGTTAATGAGGTCTTTGCACCTTGAGCCTTATGTTGAGCCGGAAGGGGATGGTTGGTCATTGTTGTTTCACTACAGGTTTCCTTGTAGGAACACAAATCCTCTAGTCATTCATGAATTTTTTATTTCGAGTGTTTTCATTTGCGTCTTGTTGACCCTTTGCTTGGGGGCATAGGTGTAGTCTTTTGGTCCGTTATTCAGCTCCTAGAGCATTAGGTTTTTCTTGAGTCCATGGTCCAGATAGGTTAGGTTGTGCCAGGGTTATTTTCATGCCTATCACGTGGGGATGACATGATCCCTGATGAGGGGATCATGGCATGCCCTATCGGATGCATCCCATGGTGCTTCCCATTGTTGATGTTTTCCTTAGCTTGTAGGCATTTTCGTGTCATGTGTAAGGTGAGTAGTCGTCTCTTTCTTTGGTTTTATGCATGCTCGTCCAGTTTCTCGATACGCCAGTGTGTAGATTCGATGTCATTGATTTCTTGATATGAATTCCTAGTGTTCACCATCAGGTGGTGTGGTTAACTGTGTCATCGTTGACTTCCTACCTAGAACACAACAGTAATTTTGACTTTTTTATTCACTTGCAATTGTAATGTTTTGGGGTCATTACAATAAAATCCAAACGTTATATCAAGGTAGCATTATCATCCAACAGTTGGAGAGTAAATAAAAATTTAAAAGATGAACAATTATTTTTCTTATATGTCTTTAAGAATTACATTCATTAGAAGGACCAACTTATTTTGTTTTGCAACTGCAACTAGAAGGAGGCTCCAAGCCCCTAGTTTCTTATGCTACAACCTGAGGGAAGCTCCAATTCCCCAATTCTTTGGCTACAACCATAAGGAGGCTACAACCCCCTATGTTCTCTGGTTACAACTGGAAGGGGGATACAACCACATTTCTTTGCCCCGTCCAACCTCCTTGATGTAGAATTACAATGATGGAACCACTGTCACACTATCGTTGTGAGATATACCACTGTAACAACTTGTACCATTGACCTGCAACCAACCAACCAGTAACAACCCATACCAAACAACCTATAATCAACATGTACCATAGACAAGTGCATCAACCATGCACCAACATGTACCTTAATATGTACCATCAATGAGTGCATCAACCATGCACCAAATTTGTACCAATCATGCATAAAATACACATAAAATATGATTCATCAAGATGTACCAATATTATCAACTATGCACCTCATGTATGTGCCAACTCATCAACTACTTGTCTCAACCATGTACCCAACATGTACCTCAACCAAAATCCCTCATTAATTTCATCATCCAAACCTGATTTGTACCTCTATAATAGACCACGTGTATATGATCGCATACCTACAAACCTTCCTTAACTTTAACAACAAGAAACTAGTATTTTCATCAAACTTTATTTTAGTCTCCCATGACTAATTTTGGATTACTCAACAACCCTAACTTGCAATAATCATAACTATGTACATGTAATGAATAAAGATATGAAAATAGTACACAATGTTATTTAGTGTCTTTTATATGAAATTCCTCTACGTTTCACTACTTGGATCCTCTCAAAGAAGTAGTTATAGAAAAAATGGCATATCTTATTGAATTCTGGATTATTTTAGAGAGCGAACTTCTAGAGTGTTCCCTACACAAAATATTTGTTATATGGATTTGGAAATTGTACATAGAATACGATAGAGTGTACTATAACCAATAAATTTGGTCTTATCAAATTTGAATCTGTTATGAATAATTTCTGATGTTTTTACCTGAAACACTTGTTTTAGACTAGTTTCAGGACTAGCCACAAACCCTATTTTTCACGAAGTGTAACTCCAAAAATAAAATGACTAACAAGATGAAATTTGTATCACAACTACTTGCACATGTTTCCTCAACAACCTCCCAATTTCATGATATGAATCATTCTAGAAAATAATTTATTACGAAAATGGTGAGATGGCCTGTAAATAACATACCTTAGAAAGCATCATTAAAAGAATTTATCCTCCCTTGAATTTCGTCCTTCTTTACTTCACCTTCCCTTTGAAATTCGGCTTAGATATCCTTTGCTTACCTAAGTCACTTGTAGATATTTAATATTCTCAAGTGTGACTAAAAATGAGAGACCCATTCCTCTTATTTATACTTTCATGTAGCGTCCTCAAAGAGTTACCGTCTAACCATCTTAACCCAGTTTCCTTATTTTAGGGATAACCCACTTCTAACCACTTTTCCACTTAGTAATTTCTCAATTAACTTTATTATTTAAATAAGTTATTTTGTATACACTTTGACTTACAATACACTCATGACTCCACTTTATTATTTAAATTACCTTCTAACCATCTTAACCCTCTTTCTTGATTTTAGGCCTAACCGAATTCTAACCACTTGACCACTTAGTAATTTCTCCATTAAATTTATTATTTAAATAATTTATTTTGTATCCACTTTGAGTTATAGTACACTCACCACTTCACTTTAATATTTAAATAATTTCTTCTTTGCAACCACTTTGACTACTTTGACTTTTTGGGGCTTCTAGATGACTCATGAGGGTTCTCCAACTTCACATGGCCATAACTCTCTAACCGTGAGAAGTTATGTAACATTCCACATACCATTGGAAGTGGAATGACATGTACTATCCATATAGAATAGTATTTTCTACAGATATATTAAAACTCATACCATTATCCATCAAACAAACTTGGGTCCATTACCCAAAACTTTGTGCTACCAGAATTTTCTACGAGACTTTATTCAAGGGTTGACATGAATGAAAAACAACCCAATTAATAAAAAATACCCCCCTTTGACATTGATTGGAAAAATCTGATGCAATATTGAATTCATATCACTCATTCTCCCCCTATGACCATCGCTCCCCCTAGAACCATGCCTCTGTGTTGTTTCTCCAAGCATTTTCTTTTGCATCTTATAAATATCTCTCCCTTTGTCATTAATGGAAAAGGTATCTTTCCATATGAGGTTGCTCACCCTAACTAGAATCTTCTTGAAACTGATCACCCAACTTGAATTCTCCTCTTTATGGTGATTCTACATATAAATCTAAGACATATAAGATAAGCATTCAAGAAAATTCATTTTGGAGTATAAATTACTCCGAGTCTTTGGAGAATATACTCAAAGGATTCTCGTGGAAGTGATTTTGAAATGATGTTTGTCACTTGTTCTTTTGTGCCCACATATTCAACTCTGATGTTTTTCTCTGTAACCTGTTCCTATAGAAATTGATACTTTATTGGAATGTGCTTTGTCTTGGAGTGCATCACTAGGTTCTTTGAGATACTAATGGTGCTTGTATTATCACAATAGATTGGAATGGGCTCATCATATTCAAGATGTATATCTGTCAGAGTTTGTTTTATCCATAGAACCCGTGTACAACATGTTGCTGCAACATACTTTGCTTCGACTATAGATAAATGTATTGATGATTGTTTCTTTCTTATCCAAGATACTAAACACTCACCCAAGTATAACGCTGCTCCACTAGTGCTTCATCAGTCATCAATGTAAGATTCCAAATCTACATCTATGTAGGTAATAAGTGATAGATCCTTTCCTTTTGGAAAACATAATCAAAACTATTTTTTTCCTTTGAGATATCTGAAAAAATATTCTTCATTGCTAATACATGTGATTCCCTTGATGCTGCTTGAAATTGTGCCACCTATCCAACTTGCTACATTACATCTGGTATGGATGATGTCACATATAGTAAGCTACCAATCATTGACCTGTATTGCATATTTTCTGTAGACTTTGAATCATCATATTTTCTTAACTTCCAAATGGTTTTTATAGGAGTGATAACTAGTTTGCAATTTTCCATTCCGAACCTCTTTAGCATTTCTCTGATATACTTGGTTTGAGAAATAAAAATTCCTTGGTTTCTTTGACGTATCTGAAGACCCAGAAAGAAGGATAGTTCTCCAAGTAATGACCTTTCAAATTCATTCTTCATATCCTTTGCAAATTTCTGGCTTAACTTGTCATCAGTACTTCCAAAAATCATATCATCAACATAAAATTAAATTAATATAATACTATCTTGAGTTACCTTGATGTAGAGGTAAATTTCTGTACTTAGTTTTATGAACCCTACTTTCTATAGATATTTATCCAGTCTAGAGTACCATTCTCTAGTAGCCTTCTTTAGACCATACAAGGCCTTCCTCAATTTACACACATAATTTTCGTTCTCTGACAACTTAAATCCTTTTGCTTGTTCTATGTAGAATTGTTCTTTAACTTCCCCATTCAGAAAAGATGATTTCACATCCATCTGATACACTTTAATATTGATTTCTTTTACCTTCCATTTTGGAAATTCAGGAAAATGTCTCTTCAAAGTCGATTATTTCAACCCGTGCATATCCTTTACATACCAATCTAACTTTTTTCTTTGTAACATGTCCATATTCATTCAATTTATTTCTAAATACCCACTTTGTCCCAATCACATTCTTATTCTTTGTTCTTGGAACCAATTCCCAAGTTTCATTATTTTCTATTTGATTGAATTCTTCATCCATAACCTTATTACATAATTCATCCTTGTTGGTCTCTTCGAAATTGCTTGGTTCAATCATAGATGAGAGTGATAGGTGATTTTTTTCTAGCGAACAATTTCTTCTTCTACTCTCAACTCCTACATTTTTTTTTTCGATAATCTGATATGAAGGATGAGTCTTTTGTACCTATTTTCTAGGTGTCTTTTGAGGCACTTGTTGAACTTTCTCTTCTACTTATATATGATCCTATTCATCTTTCCCTTCGACTTCTTCTTCATATTCTACTTCTTCTTCTTGTCTGTACTTAATTTTATGAACCCCAATTTATGTAGATATTTATCCAGTCTAGAGTACCATTCTCTACGAGCCTGTTTTAGACCATACAAGGCCTTCTTCAATTTACACACATAATTTTCATTCTTTGACAACTTAAATCCTTTTGTTTTTTCTATGTAGAATTGTTCTTTAAGTTCCCCATTCAGAAAACATGATTTCATGTCCATCTGATACACTTTATTATTATTGGAGCATGCATAAGCTAAAAGAAATCAAATTGCTTCCATTTTGGCAAGTGGGGAAAATGTCTCTTCAAAGTTGATTCTTTCAACTTGTGTGTATTCTTTACATACCAATATGACTTTTTTCCTCCTAACATGTCCATATTCATTCAATTTATTGTTGAATACCCACTTTGTGCCAATCACATTCTTATTCTTTGTTTCTGGAACCAATTCCCAAGTTTCATTCTTTTCTATTTGATCGAATTCTTCATCCATGGCCTTATTCCATAATTCATCCTTGTTGGTCTCTTCATAATTGTTTGGTTCAATCATAGATGAGAGTGTTAGGTGCATTTGTTCTGGTGAACAGATTCTTCTTCTAGTCTCAACTCCTGCATCCTTGTTAACGATAATCTGATCTAAAGGATGATTCTTTTGTACTTGCTTGCTAGGTGTCTTTTGAGGAACTTGTTGAAATTTCTCTTCTACTTCTATATGATCCTCTTCATATTTCCCTTCTACTTCTTCTTCATCTTTTGCTTCTTCTTTGTAAAGTTGTTCCATTGATTCATTTTCTTCTTCCTTTAATTCTCGTCCACATGTTTTATCAATTGTTACATTGATGTTTTCCACAACTTTGTTCAACCGAAGATTGTAACACTTGTATTATTTTTTTGTACTTGAGTAACCAGAAAGTACTCCTTTGTCCACATGAGAGTCAAAATTTCCCATTTTTCCATCTTCTCTTTTGATGTAGCATTTTCTTCCAAATAATCTAAAGTGCTTCACATTTGTTGGTCTTCCTTTCCATAGCTCGTAGGAATTTTTGTCAATTTTTTTTCTGAGCATAAATTTGTTTTGAATGTGAACTAATGTATGCAATGCATCTGTCTAAAAGATATCTATCAATTTGGAATCCATTAGCATTGTTTGAGCCATTTCCTATATTGTCATGTTCTTTTTTTCAACAACTCCATTCTGTTGAGGTGTCCTAACAATGAAGAATTTCCCTTTTATTTCATGTCTGATACAGTAGTCCATAAATTCCTTTTAAGTTAACTCTCCTCAATTATCAGATCTCAAACATTTGATTTTTGAATCCATTTCATTTTCAACCATTTCCTTGTAGACCTTGAAGTTTTCAAAAGCTTTTGACTTATTCCTAAGAAAGAAAATTGCAGTCATTATTGTATAATAATCAACTAATAACATAAAGTATTTCTCATCTTTTAAAGCCTTTGTTGTAGTTGTTCCAACTAGATCAATATTCACAATTTCCAATGGTGTTGTCATTGAGTATTCCTTTGATTTGAACCTAGTATTTGTTTGCTTTCCTTGTTGGCAATGTTTGCATAAAGTGTTGGTTCGTTTCATGATCTAGGCATTTCTCAAACAACTACCTTTATCCTAACTTTGACAAGTTTTTCAAAGTGTATGTGACCCATTCTTCTGTGCCATAGCCAACCTTCATTTTTCTTTCCTAGAAAACACTTCTCATTTCCAATTTCACTTAGTATGTATATGTTGCTTGGAGTTCTTGTAGTTGTTGCAATCAATTTTTCTGAACCTTATTTTATTATCTCGCACTTCTTTGAATAGAAACTAATTTTATGACGTTGGTCACACATTTGACTTATGCTTAGACGATTATGTTTCATATGTTCTAATAGTGGAACATTTTCTACCTTTCTATTCTTGTTTCCAATTCTGACCGTGCCTTTTCCAATGATTTTAGCTGAATCATCACTTCAAAAGGAGACTAATCCATCTCTTTCCTTTCTTAATGTAAGAAACTTGTCTTTATCACCTGTCATGTGTTTTGAATAACTAATGTCAACATACCAACCACGTTTCTTATTATTATCTTGTAGAGCGAGTGTGAAATATTCATTGCTATATTGATTATGCTTTCTTATCCATGTCCTCTTCTGAGATTCCTATCTGTGACTATTGTTTTTCAGTTGTGTTTCTCTAGGAGGGACTTTCATTCTGCAATATTTGGTCACGTGTACAAAGTTGTTAGACTTGTAGCATTCCACTTCAATGCTCAATGATTGAAACTTGTTGTAACTTCTTCTTTGTGTTTTACTAGGCTTTATTGGATAACCCTTTTTTGTATGACTTTAAAAATTGTTTATGTTCCTATTGTTAGATCTACAATTCACAACATTATGTCCAAAATTATTGCATACATAAAATAAACCAAAAAATAGTTTGATACCTGGGAATTGAAGATCATTTGAAAGGAGTTACTCTTATGAACCCTTCTTCTTCCTGAAGCCTATTTGTTTCTGTCAGTCGTTGATTTTGAAATATGAATTTTCTCGGTGGAGGAGTGTCCCTGTAATATTCATTGTAGGTATTCCTATCCCCTTTGATTGTTTCTGCATAGATTTTTAGATATGTTTCTTTTTCAGTGGTTTTGGATCTTGATCCCTTTTGTGTCTAATTCTATCCAAGTCCAAACTTGTCATGATGAGGCTTTTGATTGTTGATAATGTCATCCAAAAATTTTGAGTTGTTCTGTATATTTTTCTTTTGAAGATCCTTTCTTAATGTGACAATATCTGCTTCCAAATTTCCAGTGATCTTCTCTCTTTCTTCTAACTATTCCTTGAGTGCTTCTTCAATTATTTTATCTTCTTCTATTTGAACCTTCAAATTTGTGATCGTTTGTTCTAGTTCCTGAGTGTCTTCTTTCTTGTCTAGTTCTTATTGTAGATTCTTATTTTTCTTATCTTCTCTTCTTATAACTTCTATGGCACACAAAAATTCTTCTTGGTATTCAAATTCGGCCTCTGCATATTCTTCTTCGATGTCTTCTTTATCAGTCTTCTACTGCCATGAATAAAACTCTTTATGTCTTCATCTTCATCTGATGAGGAGATGTCTTCTTTGGTACATAAGCTTTTATTGAAATCTTTCTTTGTGGTTCTTTTTCCTTTATATGTTTGTTTTCTATTTGAGTAATCTTCATCATTACTCTTATTTTTCTTATGAGGACATTTTCTATCATAATGACCAATACCATTGCAATTAAAAAAAATCAATGGAAACTTACCTTTATATCTGTCGTTGGTTCCCTTGTTCAATCTTTTGACAAAGTTGGTCATTTCTTTATCATCTTCCAAGATGTCACTACTGTTGCTATGTTCTTTTTCTTTTTTCTTTCCCTTTTTCTTTGGCCTTTTGAATGCTTTGAAATCTACTTATTTTATATCTATATATTCTTTTTCAATTCTCATTTCATATGCTGTGAAGGTTCCATGTAGTTCGTCCATGATTATTGAGTCTAGATCTTCTCTTTCTTCTAGTGTTGATATCTCAGGATCAAATATCATAAGAAGATATCTTAGTACCTTTTGCACAATTACAGATTATTTAATTTCTTCTCCCAATCCTATGATTGCATTTATTGTTTCATCGACTCGTAAGAAGCAAGCTGCAATATTCTCATCTTCTTTCATCTTTAGTTGTGCGAACTAACCTCTGTAAGTTTGAAGATTCGTTGCTTTCACTTTTGAATCTCCTTCTTAAATATTTTGAAGCTTGTCCCTAATATATTTAGTGGATTTTCAATGTATAAATTTGGTGTATATTAATTCACAAAGACTATTCAGAAGTGCATTTGTGGATTTGGAATTATTTTTCCCTAGTTTTATTGCTCTTTCATTTGTCAACAAAATTGTTGGTTCTTTGTATCCATCTACAATTGATTGCCAAATTTCAAATCTTTGTGCTTGTATATATGTTTTCATACTTCTTCTCCAAAATGCATACTTTTGTCCATCAGACTGTGGTATTCCATTTTTATGCATGTTGTTTCTCTCCATGATCTACCTTTCAGTGGTTAAATTGATTTCTGAAGGAACCTTGCTTTGATACCAATTGTTGGATTACTGAGAGGGGGGGCAAATCAGTAATAGAACAATCTAATCCATAAATCCAAGTGTTATATCAATGTAGCATTATCATCCAATAATTGTAGAGTAAATAAACAATGAACAAATGATAAATCATACACACATATAGTACACCAATGTTTTTACGTGGAAACCCAAATAAGGAGAAAACCACAAAATAATTTTTCTTATATGTCTTTAAGAATTACAATCATTGGAAGCACCAAATTCCTTTGTTTTCTAGCTGCAACTAGAAGGAGGCTCCAACCCCCTAGTTTCTTAGGCTACAACCTGAGGGAAGCGCCAACTCCCCAATTCCTTGGCTACAACTAGAAGGAGGCTACAACCCCCTATGTTCTCTAGCTACAACCACATGTCATTTACTCATCCAAACTCCCTAATGTAGAAGTAGAATTATGGAACCACTGTTACACTATCATTGTGAGATATACCACTATAACAACCTGTACCATTTAACTGCAACCAACCAACCTATAACAACCTTTACCAAACATCTTGTAATCAACCTGTACCATAAATAAGTGCATCAACCATGAGCCAATCTGTACCTCAACCTATACCATCAATGAGTGCATCAACCATACACCAAATATGTAACAATCATGCATCAGATACGCATAAACTATGATTCATGAATATGTACCAACATCATCAACTATACACCTCATGTATGTGCCAACTCATCAACTACTTATCTCAACCACGTACCCAACATGTACCTCAACCAAAATCCATCATCAATTTCATCATACAAATATGATTTGTAACTCTATAATAGACCTACTATATATGATCACATACCTACAAACCTTCATTAACTTTAACAACAAGAGACTAGCATTTTCATCAAACTTTACTTTAGTCTCACATGACTAATTTTGGATTACTCAACAACCCTAAATTACAATAATCATAACTATTTACCTATAATGAATAAATATATGAAAATATTACACAATGTTCTTTAGTTTCTTTTATGCAATTCCTCCAGGTTTCACTACTTGGGTCCTCTTAGAAAAGGAGTTATAAAAAAATGGCATACCTTATTGAATTTTGTCTTATTCTAGAAGGAAAACTTGTATAGAGTGCCCCACATAGAATATTTGTTGTATAGATGTGACAATTTGGATCCGTTATGAAGAAGTTATGACGGTTTTACATGAAACAACTATTTTAAACTAGTTTTGGGACTAGACACAAACCCTATTTTCCACGGAGTGTAACTCTAAAAATACAATGACCCACAAGATGAAATTTGTATCACACCTACTTGGACATGTTTTTTCAAAGGCCTCCCAATTTCGCAGTCTGAATTATTCTATACAAAAAGGTATTGCAAAAATGGTGAGATGACCTATAAATAACATACCTTCGAAAGCATCATCAAAAGAATTTATCCTCCTTTGAATTTTGGCCTTCTTTACTTCACCTTCCCTTTAAAATTCGACTTAGATATCCTTTGGTTACCTCAGTCACTTGTAGATATTAAATATGCTCAAGTGTGATTAAAAATGAGAGACTCTTGCCTCTTATTTATACTTTCATGTAGCTTGCTCAAGGGGTTATCTTCTAACCATCTTAATCAACTTTCCTTATTTTAGGGATAAACCACTTCTAACCACTTGTCCACTTAGTAATTTATCGATTAACTTTATTATTTAAATAATTTCTTTTGTATCCACTTTGAATTATAATACACTCATCACTTCACTTTATTTTTTTAATTACCTTCCAACCATCTTAACCCACTTTCCTTATTTTAGGACTTACCCACTTCTAACCACTTGTCCACTTAGTAATTTCTCCATTAACTTTATTATTTAAATAGTTTATTTTGTATCTACTTTGACTTATAGTACACTCTTCACTTCACTTTAAATAATTTCTTCTTTGCGGCCACTTAGACTACTTTGACCTTTTGGGGCTTCTAGATGACTCATGAGGGTTCTCCAACTTCACATGGCATAAATCTCTAACTGTGAGGAGTTATGTGACGTTCCACATACCACTGGAAATGACATGACATGTACTATCCATATAGAATAGTCATTCCTACAAATATATCAAAACTCATACCATTATCCATCAAACAAACTTGGGTCCATTATCCAAACCTTTGGGCTACCAGAATTTGCTACCAAACTTTCTTCAAGGGTTGAAATCAATGAAAACCAACCCAATTAATCAACACTACTCTAGTTTTTCTATTTGTACATATTTTTATAAGTTGAAGGGTTCATAAGGTTTATAGTGTGAAGGGTTTTACATATAAATACTTGATAGTCGTGAGTATTGGCAATCATGGAGTTTTCATTGGGTGATATGGATTTTATTCCATTCCATTCAAGTGATAATCAATTGACTTTAACAATGCTTTTGTAAATTTAATCATATTGATCATCACATCAATCTAGGACCCTCCTTTATTTTTGTAGGGCATAGACTCCTATCAATCCAAAACTTAGTAAAAACCCTGAACTCCAAATTGAAAATTCACAATGAAATGACAGTTCAACACTAAACTGGTTATGTTCATCCTTGACTTCTTTATTGAAAATTCACAATGAGATGACAATCCAACACTAAACTAGTTATCTATATCCTTGGTTTCCTTTCGAGCTTTTAATATATTCATTCAAGAAAATATGAAATAAAAATATACTTTGAAATGAAAATGTAAAATAATAACATCATCTAACATTTTTTAATATGTAAAATTAAAATATACTTTAATATAAGTAAGCTATTTTCATTAAAATTTATATTGATATATATTTTTTTATGTATCGAAATGGGCAGAAAAGGATTGATGGATTATCAATCTTCTGCACATTGGAAGTATTCACTAGTGCCATTAATATGACACCTATGAGTGTTGTTCAATATCACTAAATAACTTTATATTAAAAATTTTGTAGGGATAACAACGCACCATCAACAATACAAGGTCTACATTGGGTAAACTTCCAACTTTGTTATCATGTCACAAATCACATTCTTTTTCAAATTAATTTGCTTCAATCAAACTTAATGAAAACTATGCTTAATGTGTGTTAGGTAACATCATGCACATTTGTCAAGTAGCTCATAATTTAAATTTTGTTTGATTTTCTTCAAGATATTGAAATCTAAATGCACATTACAAAGCAATTTAATATCTCAACACTTTTGGAATCAAAATTCACAATTTCATAATTAAAATTGATACATTTTAGGATGTCTTTAAAAATTTTAATTAGGATGTTAAACATATAGTACCTTGAATTCTCAATATACTCCAAATTCAATTAAGAAAATGAAAATCTAAATGCAGCAAACCAAGCCTTAGTAGATGGTGTTATTTTTTATTTTTTGTTATCAGGTCACAAAATCAAATTCTTTTTCAACTTAAGTTTTTTCAATCAAGCTTAATGAAAACTATGTTTAATGTGTAGAATACAAGTAGTGTTAGGTTCATCATACACATTTTTCAAGTAGCTCATAATTTCAATTTTGTTTGATTTTCTTCAAGATATTAAAATCTAAATGCACATTGTAGCAATTTTATATATCAACACTTTTGGAATCAAAATTCACAATTTCATAATTAAAATTGATACTTTTTAAGATGTATTTAAAATTTATAAATAGTATGTTGATCATACACTACCTTTAATTCTCAATATACTCCAAATTCAATTAAAAAAAAGAAAATCTAAATGCAGCAAACCAAGCCTTAGTATATGGTGCTATTTTTTATTTTTAGAATTATATTATTCCTAGAGATATTAATAGAGAGATGGATGATTTTATGAAAGATACTACATTTAATGAAAAGTTTTCTAAGCCATCACTATTCCCTTATAATGATGTGGAAATGTGTCCTAGTTTTGATATGAAGTTATCATCTTCATATGAAAAAACATTTCAATCATTGGAAATAATGAGCGTAAATATTTTATGTAGTAAATTGGTTATGCATTAAAGGATTTGTGTATATGATGGATATTTTGTAGGATTAGTATAATCACCCAAAGTATAGGTCATTTTAGTTTACCTATAAAATCAATATGTTCTTCCCTCTAATTGTAAGTAAGGTTCGATAAACTTTATAATTTATCAAAAATATGGTTCTTTATTTCAATGGACCATGAAAGTAAACTAAACCAAATGATTCTAGAATCCTAGATATTCATAAATACATGTACTTCCAATGAAAAATATAAAATTATGGAATGTACATGTCACCTTTTTAAATAAATCGTAAGGGTATGCCATCTTCAATTATTCATTCATGATCGACTTTGGACATTTATCGTTTTTTAACTTTTGTTTTTTTTTCTTGATTGCACTTATATTAACTGTATGCATGCTGCACATACCAAATGACTATATTGAAAACTTATGACATCTGACTGATAGTCTTGAAAGTGAACATGAGTATCAGTTTGATGGGTTTCTTGAAAAAAATAGTCTTTCAAAATGATGGATCCTCTTTCATATATAAAACCATTATCATAAAAAACTTCAATAACCTCATATTTTGTTATGTGCATCACATCAAATAATATTTCACATTTTTGGTGTTTTCTACAGGTGAAACAACGACAAATACATCTCTTGTAACTAATTCGATATGTTCCAACAAGTAGTCCCTGTTAGATTATCAAACAAGTACATCCACACATTGTTTAAATACTTAAACTTGAAAATTACCTTCTCTAACAATATCAAAAACTCTGTCACAATCAATTGACACCATAGTTCAATTTGATTCCATCTCCTCTGAGCTTGCAAGTGGAATTTTCCATTTTATATTATTTTTGGTATGTCTCCAAGCTTTAACATATTCCTCATTTTCATTTTCGTAAATCTCTATGGATTATGTATCCTCTAAGAAAACTGAACAAAAACAAGATTCATTTGTTTTGTCAAATGCAAACACATTTTGATAGCATTTTTGTTTTGTTGAATGCACTTTCTATGTCCCATGTATTGTACTGGCTTCAAATGGGATAGTTCTATTTACATATTGGATTCCAATATACCAAAAAACCTACATGATGCAGGAGCATCGCCAACACATCAAGCGAGCTAGCGCGAAAGCGGAGGACAGTTGGACAAGCCAACACAATTTTTGAAATAACCTTAAAGTTGTTGTGCATTCTTAAATGAGACATTAAGAAAAGGTGCACTTATATATTGTAAATGGACCTTGGGCGGATTTCTCTCATCCTTACTAGGTAGACAACATTTAAAGTAGTTAATGCAGGTAGATAGAAATTTAATTCTAGATTTCATAGATTTAGAGCGTAAAAGGGAAACAGGATATAGACACCCTCATTATGCATTATAACATTATTAGAGAATCAGAGGAAGAGAAAGAGCATGTAGAGAGCTGTGTAAGAACAACCATGTATAGACATTTGAATTAATAGAAAGCTTTGATTCAAATTCATGGTTTGTGTTGTTCTCTATGTATTGATGTTGATCTGCTCATGAATGTTTGCTTCCTGTTATACATTTTCTTTTATATGCTGTGTATATGATTTCATGTTTGAGTTTGAAGTATGAAAGGGTGGTGGAATGAGTTTCAATTGTTTCTCTAATTGAGCCAGAAGATTCCTGCAAGGAGTGCAGTTGAATTGTTCGCAAGGAGGGCATTGACAGAGGGTTGAATAGAGATAACTTTTGTTCTCATTCATCCAGAAGGTGTAGTTGGTTACACGAGTTGTGCAAGGAGTGCACAGGCCAAGTGAATTTTAGGGTTGCAAACCTGAGTGAGAGCCGAAAGATTGTTGTTGTGGGTGTGCGCAGAGTCGAGAGACTTCGAAACTTAGACGTGATTGAAGGTTTGCCAAAAGGAGTGCATGCAAGAGGTTTCCAAGGGAACTTAAAGCCATGGAAAAATCTCAGGAAGAATAGGCCACTGAGTTTGTTGAAGAATAGCGCAGACAAGTTGTGCCTTGAAGTTGGCAAGAAGCGTCGTAAGTTACGCACAGGAGGATGAGTTTCGTGAAGGAGTACCTAGCTCATTTCGCAGGAATCGCCAAGAAAAGAATGGACGGTCGGAATTCTCCAAGGAGAATCCATGAATTTTCGTGAGCCGTTGGATCTTGTGGAGAAGCAGGAAAGTTACAGTGAAATTTTGGAAAGGTTCGAAGCTCAGGAGGGGCAGAGCCATTGATCGAAGCCAGTCAGGGCCGTTGTATTATTCACGAAATCGCCTATCGGGATTTTGTGACGAAAGAGTCGTAAATTTGGTAACGGGAATCGCGATATTGCGATATGTGATATCCCAACAGGTTGAATAAATGGTGTGGGGCTACAAGGGTCAGAGTGGGGGACAGGTGGCAAGAGCTATCAGGGTTTCGTAGCGAGAAGTCTTGAACATTGGACATCAGGATTCGCGATCCCGTGAAGTCCAAAATCTCGACAAGGTGATGGAACCATTGAAAAGTCAAAGCCGCGAGCTCATCGGAGTTTCGGCATATCAGGACTCAGGAGTTAGAGAACTAAGTTGCTTGACACTGCGAGTGTTGAGATCCCAATAGAGAAAGTCTCGATAGGAAATGGGAAGAGGTCAGCGTTGACTTGTATCGGTGATCGGGGATTCATAGAACCAATGCCCAGCCACTGACCTTTGGATTCATGAAGTCGCGAGTTCTGATCCTCTGAGTGTAGGGAGGGGATCGCACGAAGATTTTTATGGGTGGAGATTTCTCGATAGGGAAATAGAGGAACCTTAGAGTTCTTTGGGTCGAAAGTAAGAGAAGATCCTGTGTGCGCATGGACCTTCCGACCTACGGGTGGGTAAGGGTTGCGTTGCCATCAGTTTGGTATCAAAGCTCAGAAAGATTCTTTGCTTTCTATAGCAGAGAAAGATAATTCACCATGCCACCGAGAAGAGATAGGAAGTCACCCGATCCAGAGGATAGGGAAATGTCGTGACGAAGAGGCAAGCAAATGGTGGATCCATCCATAGAGAGACAAATGCGTGATCTCCGAGCCAGACTCAAAGACATGGAAGAAACACAAATATGCACAGCCAGTGCAGGGGATCTCAGTGATTCCGAAATCAAAGTTGAGGCTGAACGTGAGGAAGAAGTTGTAGTCGAAGATGCATCAAACGAGTGTTTGATCAAAGCTATTTCAAGGATGGGTGCAAGAGAAAATATGGACATTCTAGTTTACGAGGGAAACTTGGATGCAGAGGAGCTTCTAGACTAGATTAGAGCTCTAGACACATACTTCGACTATGAAGATGTCGAAGAGGACAAGAAAGTCAAGCATGTTGTTACACACTTGAAAGGACATGCATCATTGTGGTGGGATGAACTACAAGCTGACAGACACTGCAAGGGCAAGCAAAAGATCAAGATCTGGGACAGGATGATCGTGAAGATGAAGGCGAAATTCATCCAGAGGGATTATCAAATTTATTTGTTCAGGAGGATGCAGAACCTGACACAAAAGCTGATGACAGTGAAAGAATACATTGAGGAATTCTACAGACTCAACATCAGGGCAGGTCATCGGGAGAGCGATGATGAGAAAGTTTTCAGATACATGAATGGCCTGAGATATGATATCTAGGATGAGATGAGCATGGTAACCATTCGAACGGTGGAATATGATTATCAGATGGCTTTGAAATAAAAAGAGAAGTTGAGATGAAAGTAGAGTCAGAGGGGCCGAGGCAGAAGTCAGCCCAGAGGAAAATCAGTTGCCCAGGATAGAACTCAAAAGCCCAAAGAGGAATGGAAGAAACCTTAGACTCATACAGAGAGAGGTGGAACCTCATAGAGAGGGTAGCATAATGAGCAGAGAGGAGATTACGCTGACAACAACACTTTTTCTCATACTAGAGGCAGAGGAAGAGGAAGAGGTGGAGTCATTACATGCTTCACATGTTGAAAAAATGGGCACATGTCTTACGAGTGTCCAGAGAAAAAGGACATTGGAGAAGCTCACATCATCGAAGCGCAGAGGTGGGATGTTGAGGCAGAAGACACTGAAGGTGGAAGATCGTTGATGATGAAAAAAATCCTTTTGACACTCGAGAAGGAGGTGGAGAGTTCAGTCCAAAGGACCAGACTTTTCAGGACTGCTTACAAGACCAAGGACAGGGTATGCAAGGTCATTGTAGACAGTGGTAGCACGGATAATCTCGTTTCAACCGAGATGGTAGAGAAGCTGGAGCTGGAGACGACTGATCATCCAAGCCCATACATAGTTTTGTGGCTACAGAAAGGACACTAGGTAACTGTTACTAAACAATGCTTGGTTGAATTCAAGATAGGAGGATATAATGATAAGATCTTGTGTGATGTTATTCCCATGGATGTTTTTCATCTATTGTTGGGTAGACCATAGAAATATGATAGAAATGTGATTCATGATGGACGAATGAACACACACCTTGGAGAAGAATGGGAGGACACACATGTTGCTTCCAATAAAGGATAAGAAGGTGAAGTCGGTGGTAAGAAACACAGTACTTCTCATGAGTGGGAAGGAAATTATTACAGAGGTTAAGAAGAAGGAGGATCCAAAATTCTTTGTGGTCAGGAAACCGAGGATTGTTCTGACTAGCACAAGAGTGGATGATTTGCCAGAAGAAGTTAAGGAACTGCTGGAAGAGTTCGCTGACATCATAGTGGACAAATTACCTCATTATTTTCCACTGATCAGGAGTGTGAGTCATCATATTGATCTCATACCAGGAGCCAGTTTTCCAAACAAATCTGCGTACAGATTGATGCCGCAGGAGAATGAAGAAGTTAAAAGGCAAGTCCAAGAGTTGTTGGACAAAGGTTTGGACAGATAAAGCTTGAGTCCATGTGTTGTTCCAACAGTACTCAGTCCGAAGAAAGACGGAGGCTGGAGGATGTGTATTGATTCAAGGGAGATTAATAAGATAACCATCAGGTATAGATTCCCATTGCCGAGGATGGATGATCTGATGGATTGCTTAAGTGGAGAAAAATATTTTTCGAAGATTGATTTGAAAAGCGGATATCACTAGATTCGCATGAGAGAAGGTGATGAGTGGAAGACAGCCTTCAAAACAAATGAGGGTTTGTATGAATGGCTTGTTATGCTATTTGGTTTAACAAATGCACCAAGTACCTTTATGCTATTGATGAACGAAGTCCTGAGGGAGTTCATCATAAAATTTGTCATTGTGTATTTGGATGACATGTTGATTTACAGTAAATCAGTGGCAGAGCATCTGAAGCATTTGGCTACAGTGATGCGGAAGCTACGATAGGAGAAGTTGTTGATAAAAATGAAGAAATCTTCATTTATGAAGACAGAGCTCATTTACTTGGGTTTTGTTGTTTCAGCGAATGAGTTGAGGATGGATCCGGATAAGGTGGAAGTGATCAAGAATTGGCCATCATCGAGGAATATAATTGAGATGAGAAGCTTTCATGGATTGGATATTTTCTACTAAAAGTTCATTTGGAATTTCAGTGGAATTAGCGTAGCGATGATGGATATAGTGAAGAAGTGGCATAAATATTTTCACTAGATAGAAGAGGCCGAGGAGAGCTTCAAACTGTTGAAGAGGAAGATTACAGAACAACCAGTTTTGGTGTTGCCGGATTTTCTGAAAGCATTTTAGGTGAAATGTGATGCAAGCGGATTTGCAATAGGGGCGGTCTTGAGTCAAGAAGATAGGCTGATAGCATATTTTAGCGAGAAGTTGAGTGAGGCAAAATTGAAGTACTCCACGTATGATAAGGAATTTTATGTTATCATACAGGCATTGAAGAAATGGAGGTATTACTTGATCCCGAAAGAATTTGTCTTGTATAGTGATAATCATGCACTGTAGTTTGTGACTCAACAAGAGAAGTTGAATAAGAAACAGGTTAAATGGGTTGAGTATATGCAAAATTTCACTTTTGTTATTAAGCATATTTCTAGTACTGCTAACAAAGTTGTTGATGCTTTGAGTAGGAAGTGTTTGTTGTTGCAGGAGTTCAGAGTCAAAATGCTGGGTTTTGATGATCATAGGGACATGTACGCATATGATCAAGATTTCAGAGAGGCGTATGAAGCAGTTGAGAATCCAGTTCTCAGAGATAGAAGCCCTTGGATAGAATATATGTTCCAGGAGGGATTTTTTTTCAGAGGCAATCAACTGTGTATTCTGAAATGCTCCATGAGGGAGAATCTATTGAAGGAGAAACACAGTGGAGGATTGGCAGGACATTTTGGTCAAGACAAAACATTTGCGAAGTTGAATGAGTCATACTTTTGGCTGGAAATGCAAGCAGATGTCAAGATATTTGTAGATAGATGCAGAATTTGCCAGCATTCGAAGGGAAGGAAGAAAAATGCAGGATTTAACAACCATTGCCCATACCAGAAAGGCCATGGGATGCGATAAGCATGGATTTAGTATTCGGGTTGCCAAGAACACAAAGAGGTGTTGATTCAATCTTTGTGGTAGTGGATAGATTTTCCAAAATGGCACACTTCATTTCGTGTCAAAATACCAATGACGCGACTCACATCGTGAACCTATTTTTCAAAGAGGTCATTCGACTTCATGGGTTACCAAAAAGTACAGTTTTAGATCGAGATATGAAATTCATAGGGCATTTTTGGAGGACCTTATGGAAGAAGCTTGGAAATAACTTGGTGTTTAGTTCTACGTATCATCCGTAGACGGATGGACAGATAGAAGTGGTCAATAGAAGTCTGGGAGACTTACTGAGAAGCTTGGTGACAGAACACCACAGCCAGTGGGACAGTATATTACCACAAGCAGAATTTGCATACAATGATTCAGTGAATCGGAGTACAGGGCAAAGTCCATTTCAGTTTGTCTATGGGATGTAGCCGAGAGGAATTTATGAACTAAGGGATTTAGAGAAGACTTCTACTAGGAGCGCTAGTGCAGAAGAATTCACAGAATCAATGAAAGAACTTCATAGCCAGGTGAAGGAGTGACTGCTAAAATCAAGCCAGGAATACAAGCGCAGAGTCAATCAACATAAAAGAGAAATTCAGTTTGAGGTTGGTGATCTAGTTCTAGCACATTTAAGGAAAGAAAGGTTTCCAAGAGGAACATACAACAAGTTGAAGATGAAGAAAATTGGACCCTGCAAGGTCTTGAGAAAATTCGGTGACAATGCTTATGAGATTTAATTACCCGATGGGATCGGAATATATCCGATATTCAATATCTCAGATTTGTACCCATATAAGGCTAGAGAAGAAGATATTGGAAATGAACAACCAGTGATCCAGTGGACGAAATAGATGCCAGTTGCAGATAAGCCATAGATGGAGTGCATACTGGACAAGAGAGTGAGCAAGAGGACGAGGTGAAAGAAATACTTCGAGTATCTGGTCAAGTGGAAGAACCATCCAGTTGAAGATGCCAGCTGGGAAAGCAAGGCAGAGATCCGAAGCATGGACAGACTGTGCAAGAGCTCATGGATAGGAGCCCATGAAAGTTTTCAAGCGAGGGAGTATGATGCAGGAGCATCGCCAACACATCAAGCGAGCCAGCGCGAAAGAGGAGGACAGTTGGACAAGCCAACACAATTTTTGAAATAACCTTAAAGTTGTTGCATGTTCTTAAATGAGCCATTAAGAAAAGGAACACTTGTATATTGTAAATGGACCTTGGGCAGATTTCTCTCATCCTTAGTAGATAGACGACATTTAAAGTAGTTAATGCAGGTAGATAGAAATTTAATTCTATATTTGATAGCTTTAGAGCGTAAGAGGGAAACGGGATATAGACACCCTCATTGTGAATTGTAACATTATTGGAGAATCAGAGGAAGATCAAGAGCATGCAGAGAGCTTTGTAAGAACTCCCATGTACAGACATTTGAATTAATAGAAAGCTTTGATTCAAATTCATGGTTTGTGTTGTTCTCTATGTATTGATGTTGATGTGCTCAAGAATGTTTGTTTCCTGTTATACATTTTCTTTTATATGTTGTGTATATGATTTCATGTTTGAGTTTGAAGTTTGAAAGGGTGATGGAATGAGTTTCAATTGTTTCTCTAATTGAGCCAGAAGATTCCTGCAAGGAGTGTAGTTGAATTGTCCACAAGGAGTGTGTTGACAGAGGGTTCAATAGAGATAACTTTTGTTCTCATTCATCCAGAAGCTGTAGTTGGGTACAGGAGTCGTGCAAGGAGTGCACAGGCCAAGTGAAGTTCAGGATTGTGAACTTGAGCAAGAGCTGAAATATTGCTCCTGCGGGTGTGCACAGAGTCGAGAGACTTTGACACTTAGACGTGATTGAAGGTTTTCCGCAAGGAGTGCGTGCAATAGGTTTCCAGGGGAACTTAAAGCCATGGGAAAAGCTCAGGAAGGATAGGTCATTGAGTTTGTTGAAGAACAGCGTAGACAAGTTGTGCCTTGAAGTTGGCAAGAAGCGTCGTAAGTTACACACAAGAGGATGAGTTCCACATAGGAGTACTTAGCTCATTTCACAGGAATCGCCAAGAAAAGAATGGATGGTCAAAATTCTCTGAGGAGAATCCGTGAATTTCTGTGAGTCATTGGATCTTGTGGAGAAGAAAGAAAGTTACAGCGAAAGTGCAGAAAGGTTCGAATCTCAGGAGGGGCAGAGCCATTGATCCAAGCCAGTCAAGGTCGTTGGATTATTCGCGAAATCGCCTATCAGGATTTCGTGAGGAAAAAGTCGTAAATTTGGTAACGGGAATCACGATATTGTGACACGTGATATCCCGATAGGTTGAAGAAACGGTGTGGGGATACAAGGGTCAGAGTGGAGGACAGGTGGCATGAGCTATTAGGGTTTCACAGCGAGAAGTCCCGAACATTAGACATCAGGATTCCTGATCCCGCGAAGTCTGAAATCTCGACGAGGTGACGAAACCATTGAAAATTCAAAGCCATGAGCTCATCGGTGTTTCGGCATATCGGGACTCAGGAGATGGAGAACCGAGTTGCTCGACACCGCCAGTGTCGAGATCCCAATAGAGAAAGTCTCGATAGGAAATGGGAAGAGGTCAGCGTTGACTTGTATCGACGATCAGGGATTCGTAGAACCAACGCCCAACCACTGACCTTTGGATTCACGAAGTCATGAGTTCCGATCCTCTGAGTGCAGGGAGGGGATTGCATCAATATTTCTGTGGGTGGAGATTTCCCGATAGGGAAATAGAGGAACCTTAGAGTTCTTTGAGCCGAAAGGAAGAGAGGATCATGTGTGCTCGTGGACCTTTGAACCTGTGGGTGGGTAAGGGATGTGTTTCCGTCACTACACAAGACAAGAACTTGCTAACTTGAAATGTACCAAGAAAATGATTGAATGTCATATAAATTTGAACACATGAATAAAATATCTTGTGTACATGTGTAATATGTATATATGTACAAACATGTCCACATCACTTGACGGATTATTTTCATGAATTAGCGTCAATTTTCACCATTCAACAACTTGATAAGTAGATTCAAATAAATTGGCACGAGGGTTAATTTGATGCCTTTGAAGTGCACATTTTACACATGCCCCTACACCATTTTGCTCTTATTTTCCATGACCAGTCTCAAAAAATTTCCAACAATGTGTAATGTTTGATTTCTTATGAATACGACACAACTAATAGATGATCGTGAATATTTTAACTGACCCACACATCCACCTAACCATATCCAATGTTGATACAATCCAATCCCACGTTCTTTCAATGAATCATAAAAATTATCAAAACAATGTTGTACATAATGTGTATAATGTGCTCGATCACCACTTATATAAAAATGATATTCTTTCAGAACATGTCGATTTTTATTGGTTCTTTCTATGTTATCAAGACGCCATTGAGCATGTCTATATAGAACATGGACATATATAGTGATTTGATCAAAATGGTAATATTCACTCTGTATTTCTTTTTGTGCAGTGAATGTATAATTCTCTTCAAAATCAACTATAGATAAAATTGTCCCTGGTGGAAACACTTCACGAGATTGTTTGAATTGTAGTTCTTTCCATCAAGATCTATGTGAATGCTTGGTGTATTTATAAATTTCTTCCTCAAACTTCTTCAAAAAATCTATCACATAGATCTTATCTACTTTCAAATCAATTCTTGTGGAAATAACATTTGAAGAATGTGGAGTTCTGATGTCGATATATTCATATCTCTTCCAATTGACTGTTACATTAAAAAATGATTGATCACTCATATCAATAGGATACTTTGAGTGAAACAAACATAGATTTCCATAACGATCACATTTCTTTCCACCAACACAATTTTTTTGGTAACATAATTTATCACCTTGTCTTTCACATAGAATTTTAGATACAAAAGCATGGAATGTGGAAGGAGGAGGTGAACTTGACCATAAAGGTTTACCAAAATTAATAAAAATGTCGTAATATAACTCAAATTACACATGATAACCACAACAACAAGTGTCACAAACAATGATGGGTCTAAAAAACCATGTTCTTTGTTGCACAAATGTATTGATGGGAGTTTTATCTTCTTTGTGCTCTTCTTTGAACTTATTGAACAGTTCTATTTGTTTCATTGGCAATATATGTTTTGGATGTACTTCATACTATTTTTGTTCTAGTCTTCATCAAAACAAATCCCTTGTATGTTGTGAAACATGAGATTATATCAACCAACAATTACGGGTTGATTCATTAACATTTTCTACAAGCCTATCTTTGTAGGGTTGTCTAGAAATAACTTTCCAACAAGCAAGTTCATCATTTGCATATATTTGAAATCAAAATTTTCTATTTTTGTACAATATTTTTCTTGAGGTTCCCATCTCTTTCACCATGTGTTGTGTCAAGCGATCTTTTATATTTCTAGATGAAACAACTAGTGTTTGTATCAGTCTACGTGCAACACTGACATATTGTTTTTGAGATTTTGAAAAATAATTTAATACACTAGTTATATTGTTAAAGGCATTATGTTTCACCTTTGTATCTTTTGTAGAATTTTGAATAACAAATAATGATGTAGCTTCTTTTAAATTTATTGACTTTATTAGATAGAGTAAAAGTTGATCTTATACTGTTACTGATTCATATTTGAAAAAATTATTATACATATTCGTAACACAATATCTTATATAATGATTAACTTCTTTCTTACTAAATTTGTCACTATCAACATTTTGTAATATTTCATCATCAATGTTGATAGATTCTTCTACATATTTCAATTTAAAGTTTATATTAAAAACCAAAACCCAAGCATATATTCACTAAATTATATATGCAAGTGTTCATCTTATATTATCTAGTTATTTATGTACATACCAATAGGTGATTCAACTTTTTCTTCAATTATAGTTTCAATGACTTCATCGACTTCATTGACGTTATGAGGAAAAACTATTTATGTTTTTTGAAAACATCAAATCCGAGTTACAATCAATTATGTTTTAAAAAATAATTTAAATAAATGATTCTATACTTTTAATATAGACAATATGTGTACATGCATATACCTGGTTGGACTTCTTCTTGTTGAAAATCTATATTTACATTATCATCATTTATTTCTTCAATATTTTCACGTTCTTGTTTCTTTCTCCAATAATTATCTTTCCTTTGTTCGTTATGGAGAGTTTCATCTCGAGTGCGATCAAATTTTCTCTTTCACAAACTTTTGTTTCCCATGAGTGTAGTTATCCGCAAAAGTTTAAAAAAAAATCAACAATTCAGTATAGACTCAAAAAAACTTGATTCTCACAAAAAAAATTAAAAGATAATATCAAGACAACGCCTTCACCTTGAAAACAATTTCAACAATGCCTTCAGCTTGAATTTTTTTTAAAAAATGCCTACAAAATATATATATATCTAGATATATATATAACATCAACCACCTTGTTCAAAACAACAAAACAAATGACTCAAATTTTTGCCTAGGGGCTCCACATATGCAAAACCATGAAACATGATTGTGAATTGTGTTAAATTGGTTCGATCGAAAACTTATTTATAAGATTTGCAACCAATTGAAATGAAATGACGTGTCCCTTCATGTTTTCTGACTGACAGAATTCTCTCACCCATCTTTCAGCTGAAAAATAAATGTTCAGACAAAAAACTCGGATTTCGTTTATTTTTTATGTATTCGGTTAGTAAAATATATTTCGGTCGAAAAAAATAATTTTCGGCTGAAAAATTGTTTCAGATGAAAACCTGTGAATGGGACTATTTTCAAGAACCTTATAATTCCCTCCAACTTACTTGAATTTTGGAGGTTGCAGACTCTTCCAAAAAGTTAGAATTTAGATTTGAAATTGATACTAGCATTTGCAAAATTGAATCTACCTTCTATGGATACAATTTGTTTTCATTTTCATTATTTTTATATAATTTTATTTTATTTTATAAAAATATCACTACATAATATTTTCAGGTGACATTATGATTGAGTGAAATGAAATATCCATATATCTAAAAATACATAGTGGAAAATTTAGAAAAAATTATATTCACAATCCGTAAATTGTTCTCTTCAAAAGGGTATTTTTATATTTTAATTTTAAGCACAAATTAAGATTGATACAAGGTGGGGGGAAACATGTGTTTAAAATATCCAAGTATTTTAGCTTGGTCAACTTCAAAAAATTCTAGAAATTGTAATATTCATCCATTAGATTCAAAATTATAGTCATGAGAAAACAAAGTTTCTTTAGATTGTTGCAGTATATTAAGTTTGTCAAAAACAAAATTTTAATAATCAACAAAATTTTTTGGTAAAACATAACTCGTTATAATTCCTTTCATTTTTAAGGAACATACTGTGAAACAATTTCCAAATTGCCATAGCAAATCTCAATAAAAATAATTTGAAAAATAGTCAGTAGAAATCTAACAAAATTCTTCACAAGTTTGTTTTTTAATGTAAAGTGAAATTGTAAATAAAATAAATACTTTTGTATACTGGAAGTTGAAGAACTTGTGAAAATATAACTTTGTTTCTCATAAAACAAGAAAAATAGATACTCATGTTCATGATTTTACTCTCGAAACACTTCCATCTAATGCATAATTAGTTCTGTACACCCATTTACATATGACATGTTTTCTTGCTTTCATAAGAGCTGCAAGATCCCAAGTATCATTTTCCATTAAAGAAGGATAATCTTCATTCATTTCTATATCCAAATATGGATGACCTAAATATTATGAAAATGTCTTTGGATCATGAGTCTTTGAAACTTCTACCAAAAGAGAAGAGGCTCACTAGAATTGTGAATGTGTTCGATGGTGATTTGAAGGATCATCGAAAATATCACCAACTACTTCTCAAGTTGAATGGACACATCAGGGAAGTTGTGGCACTGGTGCAATTTCATGTTCAATGGACTCATCTAGAGGAGGGTGAGCAGGAGGAGGTGTCTTTTCATCCTCACTATCAACATTTGAAGAACAAGAAATGAGAATAGTAATATAATATAGAACAAACATCAAATATGGCACATAGGCCATATAAGGAACAAATGCCAAATTAGGCTCACAAGACGAGATATTTTCATCAAATTTAACATCTGTTCTAATAATAAATTCATTACAATGAGGTTGAAGAAGTTTGTAACCTTTGACATCTTTAGAATAACCAAGAAAAATACACTTCCCAATTTGAGGTTGTAAAGATTTCATTTTCGCATTAAGAATGTGATCCCACACTATACTACAAAATACATGGAAGTGGATTACATATAGCTTAATTTTATTCTATTCTTCTTCCAGTGTTATATTTTTCAAATCCTTCATGGGAGTGCAATTTACTATGTAATTTTACAGTTAATGAATTCCACCCAATAACTAATACTTAATATCTTAGATTGGATCATACAACTAGCCATTTATTTTAATGTGTGATTCTTTCTCTCAACAACACCATTTTGTTGTGGTATATATGGAACAATATGTTAATTTTGAATTTCATGCGTAGTATAATAACCTAAAAATTTATTGTTCACATATTTTCCTTTGTTATATATTCTTAACCTTTGAAGTTGATATCCAAATTTCTTTTCTGCAAGGGACTTATAGGCCAAAACCTTGGCAAAAACTTGGCTCTTAAGTTTTAAGAAGTAAATCCAAGTGTGTTCGGAGAAGTCATTAATAAAACTTAAGAAACACTTGAACCCACTAAGAGAAGGAGAAGAAAGTAGAGCAAACAAGTCACTATGAACAAGTTGCAAAGGGGCTGAGGCATGCTAACAGGGACGTTTGTCAAAAATATCCTGATGATGTTTGTTGGGAACACAACTGGCCAAAACATGATCTCTACAAGAAATAAGAGGAAAAATAAACACCATCTGTTGATTACATAGTTGTTGCAATGAGCAATAGTTTAGATGCCCAAAATACTCATGCTAAAGTTTTCTCAGGTCATCACTGTGAGAAAAAAAAAACATGATGGAGAATATGATGACCCAAATTTTTCAAATTTGTACAACTTGATGATATCATCGACAATTCCAGTTGTGAGTACATGCTTAGGATATTTTAAATCCTTAATTACAACTTGGTGAGGTGAAAAATATATGGTTTTACCTTGACTTGAATGATTAATATGGTATATTGATAGAAGGTTGCATCCAAGACTTGGAACATATAATATATCATTGAAATGACCATTATCTACCTAAATTGTTCCATACACTACAACAGTAAGAGATCTATCATCACCAACAAATATATTCTTCGTGTTACATTGACTTCGAGTAGAAAACATGGATTTATCCTTAGTTGTATGATAGTATTATTCATAATCAATAACACACTCATCAAAAGAAGAATAAGAAGTTGCATTGAAGGAGAAAACAGAAGAAGAAGGTGCATGTCCACGAGAAGAATATTTAATAATAATGATGTTATTCTTCATCGTTGCTTCTAAAGATTCAATCTTATTAAAACATTTGGACTCGAAATGACCATCTTTCCGAAAAAAATTCCAAGGTGTATTAGTGTTATTATTTTTATATTTTTCTCCTTTTCCACCAATAGGAGGGGAAGCTGGCTAAGAGAGTTTTGAACCTTTTTTAAATTTTTGTTTTAATGAGGATGTTGTTTCTTTGGATTCTTGGATTTATCTCTCTAGTGAGCCACTAAGGATTTGTTGTTGGTATCTACACTCTCCAAGTTACACAAGTTCATCTTTCTTTCTAATCAAATCATCAAAAATATATTCAAGAATGGTACCTTTATGGGAACTTACTAGAGAATCTCTAGTGGCATATAATATAGATACAAAGACATAATATGTACTACCAAGTCTAGAAAGAATAATATAGATGCACTGGTCTTCCTTAATATCTGTTTTGTTGTCTATACATAAAATTCGAAGTGTTTTGAAATTAGATAAATAATATTCAAAGCAATAAAAATCATTAGTTCTTAGAGTCATTAACTAATTTTATAACGAGTGGGCTCGAATAATATTGTGTTTACCAAACACAACTTCAATCTCAGTCCAATATGCATAGGAAGTATCAATTCCTTGAAGGTGAAACCTTAAATCATGAGACATGGAAATTCTGATTAGACCACATGCTTTGTCACTATTATTATCCCATTTGAATTTGTTTACATCATCAATGGGTTCTAGTTATTTTCCCAAGGTAATTCGCTACAATATTTTACTTCTTAATACGTCTTCCATATGGGATTTACATGAGACATAGTTAGTACTAGTAAGAAAATGATCATTGGGATATGCTATATTAAAACATGCATAAAAATATCAAACATATGGTCTAGATGGAAAGATATCGAAAAAATAGGTTCTTTAAAAAAAATAACACTGAAAATAGACTTCAGATGTTAAAGTTATGCCCTTTTGAAAAAAAAAAACATAAATGATAACCAAAGAGCCACATGGCAAGTAGAAGTTTATCCAAATGGTGATGTTTCTCCTAAATGTGCCTGTAAGATCACTTTTAAATAAGCTACTTATAAAGTGACCCACTTTTATAGAAAAAGTGGGAATCACTTTTACAATGAGGTTACTTTATAAATAAAAGTTGCATGCAAAAAAATAACTTAAAATACAATTTGAAAGTTATTTAATAGTGATTCACTTTTATAATTAAATGAAATTCACTTTACAATGAATGCATGAACTTTAAAAAGAAAAATGTAACAAAAACGAGACTTGAACTCAAGACCTCTTACTAAATAAAGTAACGTTCAACCAAGTGAGCTAGTGTGAAACACATTATAGTCTAATGAAGGAGTATTCCAAGTGTTGTTGTTGTTGTGAAAGATGGCCATGGGGTTCGTTCCCAATAAAAACTTCTTTTGATCCATTCAAACAAACAAAAAAAATTCTTCTTTATGACAACAAGGGTTAGATCTTGGTTAGCTTACTCGTAAAATGCAATTTTTCCCTCTGTTTTTTATTTAATGATTCGCACAGAGTGCACGGGAAAGAGAATATGTATACAAGAAATCCCTTTCCACTATGTTTCCATTTTTTTTCAGATCACACAAAGTGATAGAAAAGAGAATACACAAATTGAAAAGACTAGCAACGTGGAAAAAAACAAAGACAAAATATTATCTCTACTGTAACATCTCGCTCTTGTGCACACCTGATGTGACTTATTATTTGAGGACACTTGTGTACAAGTGATCTGGTTCATTATATGATTGACTGCATCTCTTATGGATTCTGATGATGAGATTATGGATTATGATGTTATGTTATGTTATTATGTATAGACAAGTTCTATTGACTAGTTTCTGTTTAGTGTGTAGGACTCTTGATAGATTGAGGATGTCTATGGAATCGCTGAACCTCCTTTGAATCCATATCGAGTCGAGTGGAATGTATATGTTTTGTGTATTTATGTTATTACATATGTGACATATGACTGAATATATTATGATGTTGTTATGGATCGCTAGCATGTTTCGTTGATGGATACAAGTTGACGATTTCTTTCTAATCAGACTCACATTTGGAGTAAAGGGGTCATGCACGACAACCAAAGATATTGAGGGAGATGTGTGGGAGTAGTCCTGCCACAACCTACTAGCACTTCCACTGTGGATCTAACTATAGGTTAACGATTTCCTAGTTTGAGAGATCCATGATGCTATGAGAGAAGATTGATACAGTCGCTCACGAAGATTCTAAGGGGTGTGCAATAAGGCATGGTTGTAATGACCCTTAATTATTAAGATGATTAATTTAATAAATAATCCTAAAAATTAGCTAAACTATAATTAGTTATTAAATAAACTTAACTAATTAGTTATTAAATAACCTTAACTAATTAGTTATTCTTGATTAAGATGATTCATCTAAAGTATAATTAACTCTTTAATCAATATGGTTAATGATAAATTTGATTATTAATAAATTAACTAATTAATAAAGTATTGAATTAAAAAAGGAGAATAAAATAAAACATTTAAGCAAGTTATGTATACATGAAGGGATCACATAAGGATCCCGAGAAGATAAGAGGATTAATGAATGGATAAGGGTAATAAATGTAGGGATAAGGAATTTAATGCAAGATGGAGTGTCGGTGAAGGGAGGAGGAATAAGGGAGGGAGAAAGGAGTTGAGAGAGGGGATTCATTTTTACAAGGGGGAAGAAAGGATTTTGGAGGAGAGCTTGGAGTATTGGAAAGTGAAATTAACAGTGGAATTTACAGTGCACCGGGGGGCTGAGGAGGTTTTGGGCTCGGAGGGCTAGGATATCCATTGATATCCTAGGGCTAGGTGCTACTAGTCGGCAGGGAGGTTGGTTTTGGGGTGGTGTCCTAAGGAAGCAAGTGAAGGGAGAAAACTGTGGATAGCATCAGAGTGAGGTATGTAAATTCAAATTCATGGATTGTTTACTTAGATTTATTACTTATTGCCAAATTCCACTTGCGTAAGTGTTAGCGTAAGTGTTGAGATAATTTGAAAATTTTGAAAAGTTTACTTCTTTGTAAAGCTTATAGAAATTTTACAGTAATTTGGTAGAAATTTAAACGTTAATTCAAATCTGGTCTTTACATCTGGCATCAGAGCTTAGTTGAAATATTGAAGCCTTAAGGGCCACGTTCCTAGCTCAATTTCCCCTCCTCTTAACTTGCACATAAAACATAGAACATTAATAAAAATTAAAAAATTAAACAAATAAATGCAAAACAAATTTACCAGAGTATGAACAAAGAAAGTAAAACAAGCTATTTCTTTCTTTCTCAGAGTCGATAGCTTTCATGACTGTTTCATGACAGGATCAATCGGGTCTTCAAATTCTTTCTTTACCTGATCAGGTTTACGTACAAGAAGTTAGATAAAATGCTAATTATTGACTATTTCCTTTCTTTACCTGTTCGCTTGCTTTCAGTAAATTCTCATTTATTCCTAATACGAGTGCTATCCTAACTACATGAACAACATATTCTTTCTTTTCCTATTCCTATAGTATCAAAACAAGCTACATAGGATTGATAAATTTCAAAGAATTTGAATATTATGAGATAATCAACAAATTGCGCGATGAAAAAAAAAATATTCAATGTAATGCAAAAATAATAAACGTCCAACACCTAAATAATATATTAACATATTCAATGTAAAAAGAGAATAAAGTTGCAAAAATTATTTAAGTTGCAAAAATTATTTAAGAGAATAGTGCCAAAAAAAAAAACATATTCAATGTAATAAGAGAATAATATATTAACAAAGAAAAGTAAATGTGTATAAGAGAATAAAGTTGCAGGAATTATTTAAGAGACGAAGTCCAACACCTGATTAAATGATAAAGTATAACATACCCAAACGCCTTAATTCATCCAACGGAGACGCGAAATAAAAATATGCCTTACCTTTCCTTTGTTTATGTCGTGTTGAGGGAATCACCTATCTGTTTCCCTGTCTGATGTATTGACGATGGGTATAGAGAGATTTCAAGTCGAATCTCTTTGAGCTATATATAGCTAGATACAAGAAAGGCTGATCCCTGGCGCCATTACTGTGTCCTACAATGCCCACTAACTACAACCCAAGAAGAAGAAAAAAAAAAGGAGAGAGAGAAATGTGTTTGGACATCAGGGCCTGCGCTGTGTGGGCTTCAAGTAAATTTGATGTGTGCACACAAGTGACTTAATTACCTTATTAAGGCAAAGCACACACCAAACCAAAGCCAGACTCCATATCCACATGTCGATTAACAAATCCACACACTACCCAACACAAACGTCGAGCCTTTTCTTCGCATATCACATTTAAAAAAAAAGGAGAGAGAGAAATGTGTTTTGACATCGGGGCCTACGTTGTGTGGGCTTCAGGTAAATTTGAGTATGCACGCGAGCAGCTTCAATGCCACGCACACATCGAAACCGTAACTTAGAAACCCTAACAATTGATTTAGCAAGAAAATAAATCTTAAGATACATACGACTTTAAGATATTCAGTCTGACACTCTCCCAACTGAGCTATCCCCGCTGTCGCATCCAGAGCATTAAAGTCAATTATTTCTTCATCAGATGCTTCTGTCTCTAGTAAACTCCTTAGCAAGCAATAAACATGATTTCTAGTCTCCATCCGTCAGCAATTGCTTCCCAATTAATGATTGTCGCGTAGCACATTTCTGGTATGCTTTTCTTCCTTCTTGAATGACTTCAATTGCAAATACTGATTCACCAAATCAAACAGCTTTTGATATTCTTCTCTGGACCAATGCCCTGAATTTAAACATGTTCTTTTTATGCTCCACCATTTATCTTTCACATGGTATCTACTCTTCCCAAGAAATTCTGATATTTTCTTCCAATTATTACCGTGTTCAGCGTGCAAGCTTTTAAGTGCATTGATCTCATCTTCTGTCCACCCACGCTCTTCGGATCTTTCATACAAGACATGAGCTTGAAAATAAACACTCATAAGAGGTCTCGAAGGTAAAGAGGCCGCAATTTGCTTCCAACAATTATGAACTTCTGAATTTTTCATGCAGTTTAAGATCATCTCTATTTCATGCAGTTTAAGATCATCTCTATTTCATGCAGTTTAAGATCATCTCTAAGCCTTTCTCTTCATCATAGCCACGTTCCTGACTAAGCATCAGAACTTCCTCAAGGAATTTCATGTTACCTTGCAAGCCACAACCTATCTAGTGCTCTCAAGTCGTCCCTTATAGACTCTTCTGAAACCACCTTTACCTAATAAGCATTCAGGTCTGAAATTCTTCGTTGGCAACAACCCGAATCTCTGTAGATCCTCTACTCTTCCTGTGTAGAGTTATTTAAAAAAAGAAAAAAAAAACATAACTTCCAACTTAAGAAGAATATACGCCTTGCAGTGGCAGCATGAGTAGTTAAATTAGGAGCTGATCGACTTGATCGCTAACAACCAAACCAACACCAACACCAAGAGCAGAGAAAGAGGCGAGAGGCCATGGAGGAGAGAGGCAATAGTGATGGAGTGTTAGGTTTGAAGGACGCGCAGGGTTCGGAGAGATAGGAATAGGATGATTCGGGAGGAAGCAGGCACGTGGGCCTCATGCCAAGCCTCACCTTAAAGGCTGCCAGTGAATGCCACATATATATTTCTATATATATTAATATTTGGCTTTAATGATTTGGTTAAAAGTATTAATACGTTTTTTTTTATTATTATTAAATTATCATTTTATTAATGTTCCTTTTAAATTAAATTATCATTTTATTTATAAGTCCTTTTTAATGATTAAAATTTCATATTTTTTATTAATTAAAATTTTAGTTTTATAATTTATTTAAAAATGTTAATATGCTAGTATAAAATTAAATTATTTAATATATATATATATAGATAGATATAAATATAATTATAAGTTTTAATTTAAAATATATATATATATAAGGCTAAGTATAAATTATGGAGTGCGCGAGGATTGAACCTCGGACCTCCTTCCACCGTGAAAGTCTTTACGAAATCCGCCCTACCAACACGCCATGCGTTGTTTCTTTTACAAATAATTTAACATTTAAATACTTTAATTGTCATACCCCAGACCACGTGCTAAGCTATCAAGCACCTTTTAGAGCCATACAGGTCAGATGCCAAACTATCAAGAGCCAAAGACATAAATGGAGGAGCCCACAAAGGGACGTATGTGCTCAACGTGGCATCTTAAGACGAATACTAACGCCGAAAGGTACATAGCGCGGGTGTACGCATGTTAGCGTAAATTAATAAACAAAAGGATAGGGGTCATTTTTAATCAAGTTGTAAGCGTAAATTAAAAGGGCTCAGACTAGCACAAGCGGGAACAGGGCAGCAATTGCATTAGGAGCGTAAGCCTAGGAAGTGGCGAGTAAGGCGCAAAGCTAGCGTAGCCACAGGGAAAAGGAACCAATAGTTAATTTTGTAGGAGCGAAGAAACGAAGCTTATATGCTTAAACCTAACCCTAACCGAGCCAATCCCCTAATGGAGTAATGTTTGTTTACAGACAAGTACAGAAAACTTACGCCTAACCCTATTTCTAAAGTTTAGTAACACCAATTTAAAACATCCTGGAACTCACCCTGACAACTTTGGTTGATGCAGATCAAAGCATACAGGATGGTCAGGACTCGAGGAGGTCGAGGTGGGGGAGCTTCATCGCAAGCACCGCCAGTGCCACCACCACCATCTCCTGAACTTGCCCTCATACTGCGCTCGTTGGAAGCCATCAATGAGACTTTAAAGGGGTGACAACGGGAAGGAATTGAAGTGGAACCCCCACCACCTGGATCGGGTAATCCAGAAGCGTCAAGGGATTCAGGGGGAGGACCTCCACCTGAAGACATCACGCAAG
>SNQJ01S0019243.1:10179-20654 GCA_010110895.2 Picea sitchensis | reverse complement strand
AGACTAGTCTTGCTGACTAGATTGGATGCATACATAAAATACTAAAGGGTGACAGTTTGATTATTAGTACATGTACGAGAATTGTATGTACTAGCTACACATACATTTCTTCTAGATATACACTAGTACGTATGAGTTTCCTTGACTTACTTACTAATAATGTCGGTTACTTGTTATGAATGTGTGAACCACGTTCTTGTTCTTTGTACCATAAGATACCTTAACTTCGGGACGAAGTTTCCTAAAGGGTCGGTGTATGTAACGACCCTTAATTATTAAGATGATTAATTTAATAAATAATCCTAAAAGTTATCTAAACTATAATTAGTTATTAAATAACCTTAACTAATTAGTTATTCTTGATTAAGATGATTCATTTAAAGTATAACTAACTCTTTAATCAATATGGTTAATGATAAATTTGATTATTAATAAATTAACTAATTAATAAAGTATTAAATTAAAAAAGGAGAATAAAATAAAACATTTAAGCAAGTTACGTATACATGAAGGGATCACATAAGGATCCCGAGAAGATAAGAGGATTAATGAATGGATAAGGGTAATAAATGGAGGGATAAGGAATTTAATGCAAGATGGAGTGTCGGTGAAGGGAGGAGGAATAAGGGAGGGAGAAAGGAGTTGAGAGAGGGGATTCATTTTTACGAGGGGGAAGAAAGGATTTTGGAGGAGAGCTTGGAGTATTGGAGAGTGAAATTAACAGTGGAATTTACAGTGCACTGGGGGGCTGAGGAGGTTTTGGGCTCGGAGGGCTAGGATATCCATTGATATCCTAGGGCTAGGCACTACTAGTCAACAGGGAGGTTGGTTTTGGGGTGGTGTCCTAAGGAAGCAAGCGAAGGGAGCAAACTGCGGATAGCATCAGAGTGAGGTATGTAAATTCAAATTCATGAATTGTTTACTTAGATTTATTACTTATTGCCAAATTCCACTTGCGTAAGTGTTAGCGTAAGTGTTGAGATAATTTGAAAATTTTGAAAAGTTTACTTCTTTGTAAATCTTATAGAAATTTTACAGTAATTTGGTAGAAATTTAAACGTTAATTCAAATCCGGTCTTTACGATGGTCCTTATTTCTTAGAGGCCCTTAGTTTTCCACAAGGTCGCCTAATGGAGTATTAACTCCAATGGTTGGAAGTCTACCAAACTTTGTCAAAAGGCGAGTGGCACCCTTGGAGAACGTAGTGTGTCTTGAAGGGCACATCGCATAAAGGAAACATGAATGAAGGTGAGTGACACCCTTGGAGCATGTAGTGCGTCTAGAAGGGCACGTTGAAATTTATAAACACATGTGAGTGAATGAACCTAGGTACTTAGAAAATAATATCTTACCTTGACTTAGTCAGTCTTAAAATAATTATGTATGAGTAAATTTTATTAATTATAATTTTTCCCTTAATAAAATTTGTTAGGCCTAGTTGAAATTAAAGCCTATATCTAAGTTAGGATGTGAGGACTAAAAAAAAATAAAAATTATTTAAGCAATTAATAAGGGGGGGGGAATGAAGAAAAATCAATTTAAAATTTAAAGGAGAATTAGATTATCTAAAAATTAATTACTAATATGTGCAAAGACGTGCTAATTTGGAACTGAGATAGAAAAGGGAAATTAAATGCAAAAGGGATATGGAACATAGTTATGAATCTACTCTAGAGAACCTTCCTAATTTAGAACTCAACTAAGCTTTAATAAATCTGTCAGTCATTAAGGGAAATTGAGGGAATAAAGGGACATCAAGGAGCGTTTTTAGGAATGATTTTAGGTGGGTGAGGAAAACTAGCAGTTTAATTTAATTAATTAAGTGATTTTTTGGTGAAACTAAGGGATCACGTGACAAGTGTACGAGGGATAATTTGTCCTATTTAATTTTTAATAAAACATATTTAATGTGTAAAGGGAAGTGTCACTAAGAGGAACTCTATAAACGTGATGGGGGATATGAGGAAGGGATCAAGACTGGTAAGTGTAAGTTTATGCTACCGGATTTTTATCTTGACTGAGTTTTCTTGTGGGAGTTGAGATACCCAGCTCAAATAGATATTTGTAGCTCGACCTTGCAAGGCGAGCTGGGAGATAACTTTATTTGGTTTTTTTTCATGACTCCTTTATGGCTTGGGGGGCTCAAGGGGAAGAAGAGTACCCGTAGCATTCTCTTGGAGGTACCAGTGAAGTCTAACCATTTAAAAAACAGGAGCTGGATGGACCACAATCACAGTACAACCACTACGGATTCTTCGCCTTTTGTTACAATATGCCTTTAAAATTTGTAGTTGTAATTTAGTTAGAAATTGTACATAGATCCGTGTGTTTTTGGAATCATATTGGATTCCTATTATAGTTGGCATGATTTATTGAGGTGGTTCAATGGGATTAAATTTGATGGATTCGTTTATTTTCTATATATGTGCCTTGTTTCATTTTTCTTTGTGCCTTAGTATTTTAAACTCTGCACCTTCTATTTTTTTTATATATCTCTACACCTTGGGATTTTTTTCTTATCTCCATGCTTGGGTGATCTTCTCTCGTTGTGTTTCTTCTCCATTCTGAGCAAGGCTTGGCATAGTCTCTCTTTGTGTTTTTCCCATTGCACAACTAAATGACAGGCCTTGTACCTCTCTATGTCTTGATGGTTATTCTCTTACACTTACTTTTACCTTGGCTTCAACATTTAAGCTGGATATGGTGGATTTTTTTGGGTCCACCATTTTTTTAAGGATTCTTGTTGTTTTATTTTGAAAAATCCTGCTTACACAAAAAATAATTTGTGTCTCCCTATGTGCAAGGAGGCTTGGTGTTTTCCTTTAAACGTTGTGCTTACAAATCCATTAATTCGTGTCTCCCTGTGTGTAAGAAGGCTTTCCGGTTTATTTAAAAAAAATGTTCTTACACAACCATTGATTCACATTTTCCTTGTGTAAGAAGGGTCTTGGCATTTTCTTTCTTCAACTATTCACACCCAACCCAAAAAAAAAATGATTTTCCCTATGTCTCTGGAGGGGATCCTACTCTACACTCTCCCAATTTCTATCTTCTTTTTGTTTTGTGTTGATGGATGGTATACACTTAGTTTTCCTTTCCCTCACTGTTTACCCAGGAGAGCCATGCATTTCCTATATCTGTTATTCTTGACATGAATTTTCTTCCATGCATGTTGAGTGCTTACTCTCCCTTTGTCTTGGCGCTTGGTCCTTGGTGTTGTTTGGTGTTGTGTGTTTTCTTGTTGCTCTATTCTATGTGGCCATAGGTGACACATATGAAAATCTCTTTTGGCCCTCTTTTGAGCTCCTTTGTTATCTCTCCTACTCTTGTTTTGTGGTTGGACATGTGGTCACTGGGCTTTGACCTGTATGTTGTTGCATTGGCTTGTGTATTGATGAGTTGGTTATAGTGATGTTGTGGGCCACCGTCCAATATCATTTTTTTAATTAAGGCCCACCTTTCCCAATGCATGGAGAAGAGAGTGACATGATTTTATTTCTTTGTTCAAGAGTCAGCCATAATCTCAGGATTGCCCAACTAGATTTTCTTTTACTAGCATATTTTTTCTTCCTTTTCTACTCAGAATTTTATTACCATTTTCTCAGTGCCCTTCCAAGAGTTTGTTGGTGTTCCGGTTTCGAAGCTCGAGCCTAGATCCTTCATTTCAAATTTGTATATCATTAAAAGTTTTCTTGGTGTTTACCTTCCACGCCTCTTCAACCCAATTATGGTGTGATTTATTTAAATATTGGGAAGATAATACTCAATCCCAGTTTTACTCGACAACGTTTCCACCCTGCGCTTTATTTAATAATATATATATTTAGGAATTTAACAAGACCCTCGAGGTGATATTAAATTTCTTTCCAGTTAAAATTTATATTTCAGTTTATCATTATTCTAGATTAAAATCTTTTTTTGTTTAAAATTTATTTTAAAATCATACTACAATTAAGATTTTTTCCTATAAAGTCATACTTTCTCTAGATGTGTACCAATGGCTTGAATGTAGAGAATGGTTTTCACTTCTATATTTTTATTCATTTCCTATTTATATTCATAGTGTAATGATGGTAATCATATATGATGAAATCCCCATGTAAAATATGGTACTCACTATTATAATTATATTGGTATTTGTATTTATTTTCACATCTATAAATGATGGTAACCATTAAGGAGTAAGCTTAGATTCTTTTTAACTAGCACCATGTTGCATATGGTTGTCATGACCTTAGTTGTACATTCATCACTAAGTGGTTGGGAAATCCACCCAGTCACCTGTTGTTGGTATGTTAATTTATAAAAGAAAGCAAGATGTTATGTTGATGATAATTTTGTTTAGCATGTATGATAATGTTGATAGCTTCCCTAATTTTTCCTTTTATGTTGCTTCTTGTAAGTTAGCCCCTTTCTAAAAGAGATATGAAAACTAATTTCTTAAGTTCATTGTACAATTATGCATGCTTAGCTTATAAAGGAGTGGTTAAGTAAGGAACTCGAGTATATTGTGCTTTATAACAATGTGGATATAGGATTGATGGTTTTAGTTTCTGGCTTCTTGCGCAAATGGATTGTATGTCATGAATCATAGTCATAGATTTTAGATTTCTTTTGCATTTGGATTTATGTAATAAATGGTAGTTTTAGATATTTAGTTTTTGTTCATTTAGTCTATTCTTGAATGATGGTTTTAAACTTAGTTATTCTTCTGTGCATGAAAATTAAAGTATTGAATGACGTATTGTATAATGTTTAGATTTTACTTCTTGTGTGCAAGGGAACATCAATGTAATGAATGGTTGTCGGTTATTTACTTCTTGTACCATGAAACAATTATTGTAATTAATGATTGTTTAGGTATCATAATTCGTGCGTGCCATGGAATAAATGTCGAGTTGTGTTGACCACACTGCACCTTAATTTTTGTTGTGGCAGGACTAATTAGTAACTAGTTTTCTCTCACTCATTAATTAAGTTGGCTCGTGGATGTTCTGGAATTGTTTAGTTTTGTGTGTTGCGATTTTTAATATTGATTTGTGATTGATACGATGATGGTTACTCTTGTGCCCTCATTAATGATATAGGATTGATAGAATGATGTAGATGTTGTATATTATCTAGTTTCTCGGATTGATTATGCTAGTGGGATGTAGAAACCTCCTTATTCCCCAGAACAATCGGTATCCTTGAGACATTAAATGGCTAAAATCAATTGGAACCTGGGATTGAGCATTGTTTATGTGTTTTGGAGTTCCTAACCTTGCAAGGTAGGTTGGATGAGTAGTATATTATGTTTTTCTTGTGATTATCTTTATGATCCTTATGATTCGTTATGTTATCTTATGTTTCCTTAGTGACATATGATGATGGTCCTTATGAGATGCGTTGAATGTTTAAGATTTTAATTTTATGCATCATTTTTAATTGTACAATGAAATGATGTGGGGATGTTGTTAATTATTGTGTTAATACATGAGCATGTGTGTCGTGGTACATGGTGATAATGTGACAACATTGTGTTGTATTCGATTATTAATGCATTATTATTGTTTCATTAATTTATGTGATTGATGTGTCGACGATGTTGGATTTTTATTATGATGTTTAAATTTTCCTAATGCATCTTTAAAAAAAATGACCTATTATACGTCGCTTGGTTGTCATATCAGTGGGTCCGTTAGTAAAGGTATCAAAGTGAATTCGACCTGCAACGTAGGATCATTACTTTGTCCTTTGTGAAAACACTTGATTATAATTTATCACTAATTAAATTGATTTGTATTCATGTAGATAATCATGATTAGAGGACACCATGAAGGAAGATGAAGGGGTGATAGGGGAGGAGGCCTGACACCTCCAATAGCATCCATGCCCAAGGGGTCTAACCCTAAGGAGAAGAACAAGTCATCGGACATGAACATATAGTTGCAGGGGATGCGGTTGGGTTGATGAGGTACTTTTAGAGGATTTTAGAGGCCTTGATTAGTTGATTGGATAGAGATGAGGCCAGGGTATTGATACCCCCTGAGGGTCCACCGCATGCCCCAGCCGGAACTAGTAGAATTCACTGAGAACCCGAGAAGGTCAAGTCTCCTGAGTTCTTTAGTGCCCCGGTCAATGCATCCACCAAGGCATGGTTTGAGAATATAGCGATGTGATTTGAAATTCACGACTATACCTCCAACATGAAGGTATACATGGAATTATTTTAGTTGAAGGGGAGCACTCTGCTATTGTGGAAGACAGTCCTACCACAATTGAACATGGCCATCGAAGACGTGTCATGGGAACTGTTCGATGAGCGATTCCAAGAGAGGTATATGTCGAAGGATTTCTTTGAGAGTCGGCTCAATGAGTTCAACGCCTTACGTCAGGGTAGTCATATAGTGCCCAAGTAGGAGGCTCATTTCATGGATCTTCTTCGGTATTCTCTACATCTAAACACCGAGAATCTTAAGGTCAACATGTTCGTATTTGACCTTAATGTCAAGATCCATGTGAAAGAGAAGATTTTATTGCCTCAGATGTTGCATGATGTTGTCCAGAAGGCCCTCATAGATGAGGAGGATCTTCTTAATGGGAGTCAGAGTAGTACTATGGTGAGACCGATAGGACAGGTGACATCTGGTGTGCAACAACATCAAACACTAGCTAGAAATCCATCAGGGTATCGAGGCACTTCAAGAGGATCCACATTCACTACAATATGGTGATCGATGCCTCAATAGTGGACTCCCTACATAGGACTACAACACTAGCATCAACATCGACCCCAACAAAATTAGTTCAGGCCTATTTAGTAGAAAAGACTAAGGTTACAGGCTGGTGGGTCATCAACTTCTACTTTGGGGACCAGAAGTACAGGACCGAAGACTGAATGTTGGACATGTGGAGAGACACATAACCAACATGAATACCCAGTTGAGAGGTCCAGAGCATCTAGATCAGTCAAACCCACCACAGTAGGATATTTTGGGAAGGACCATCAGATTCACACATCAGGGAATAACCACTAGGACAAACACCAGTCTATTGTGCTCAAGATGTTAGGTACCATTGCTGACTAGAAATTTAGTATTTTGAGAGATTGAGGTGCTACAAAGATCTTTATTTATGGTGCAGTGCTAAAATGAATTAAGGTAAAGGAATTCGAACAAGAAGAGTTTAGCTATGTAGAAATGTTTTTGGGAGCCAAGTAGAAGCTTGGAGGAAAGGTTATGGGTTGTATCCTTAGCCTAAGATATTTTATCACAAGGGCCAACCTGTATGTCATGATCTTAAGATCTTATGATGTAGTGATTGGTATGGATTGGTTGGAATCACATGAGGCGATACTCAACTGTAATACAAAATGATTGAGTTTTATCGATGATGAGGGACAAAGACATGTGATTTTAGGAAGAAACCATGGAGTTTCCCTAAGGTTCATCTCTTCCCTATAGCTATGAAAGAGCATGCACAAGGGATGAAAGTTATATGTGATCCTTGTGTTGAATGAAAAGGGCGTGGTAAAAGGGATAGAAAACCTTTCGATAGTACGAGAATTTGCGAGCATCTTCCCAGAGGAGTTACTAGGGTTTTCTCTTGAGAGGGAATTGGAATTTACCATCAACCTAAAATTGGGAATTAAACTGATATAAATAACTCCTTATCGGATCTCAACCCCTTAGTTACAGGAGTTAAAAATGCAACTGAAGGAGTTGTTGGATCTAGGACTTATACGACCAAGTGTGTCACCATGGGGTGAGCTTGTTATTTTCATACGAAAGGATGGGTCATGGATAATCTGCATTGACTATCGTCAATTGAACAAGGATTCGATCAAGAACTAGTATCTGTTGCCAAGAATTTATGATTTCTTTCATCAAATGAAGGTCGTGACTTTGTTTTTGAAGATCGAATTGAGATCAGGGTATCACCAATTATGAATCAATAAGGTAGATATTCCTAAGACCACTTTCAAGATGAGGTTTGGACACTACACATTTACCATTTTACCGCTTGGACTGCCAAATTCCCCAGGGGTATTCATGAGCTTGATGAATGGGGTGTTTCACGAGTACTTGGACAAGTTTGTTCAAGTATTCATTGACGATATTTTGATATATTCTTGGATTATAGAAGAACATGATGAACATTTGCGCTTGGTACTACAATGTCTATGCGACAACAAATTGTTTGGGAAACTTTTCAAATGCTCATTTTATCAATCAAAGATTCATTATATAGGGCATGTCATCTCCAGTGAAGCTATCACTATGAATCCAACAAAGGTAGAGGCTATTCTGGAATGGAATGCGCCGACGAATGTCCCAGAATTGCTTAGATTCATGGGTTTAGTGGAATATTATCGATGGTTCATCGAGGGTTTTTCGAATATAGCAAACACGATTACGAAATTGTAGAAGAAAAATAAGAAGTTTGTATGGACCAAGAAATGCGTGGAAGAATTTCGAAGGCTCAAGGGGCTATTGACAATAACACCAATACTAAAAGTCCTTAACATGGACGAGGACTTCTTGGTATACACTGATGCATCCAAGGAAGGATTAGGTAGAGTCTTAATGCAAGATGATCGAGTGATTTCTTACAACTCGAGAAATTTAAGAAGGCATGAGGAGAACTATGAAACACACGATTTGGATTTATTAGCCATTGTGTATGCCTTGAAAGTTTGGAGACACTATCTGATTGGAAGAAAATTCAAACTAAAAATGGACCATTTTGGTTTACAACACATTTCTATGCAAAGCAACTTGAACGCACGACAAAGGCATTGGTCGAAACTGCTTAGTGAGTACTATTTCAAGATTACATGCATAAAAGGAACAGTGAACAGAGTCATTGATGCATTGAGTCAAAGACCACGCCTATTTTTGGTGATACCACTTCAGATGAATCTACGTGAAAAGATTCTAACTTCATCGTGCAAGAATGATTGGTATAAGGAGGTTAAGGAATTTATCATACAAAATACCATGTTGGTACCAAAATTTGAGGGATTTATTGTGGACAACGATGGATTAATGAGATATAATAATTGGATTTATGTACCACCCAATGACGAGTTCATAAGTTTGGTCTTAAACATAGATCATAGAGGAGTGTACATGGCTCATATAGGAGTCACGAAGATGAGGGAAGACCTTAAACCATTATTCTTTTGGAAAGGAATGAATGTAGACATAGTCAACTACGAGGCGAGATGTCTAGAATGTTAGAAAGTGAAGGATGAATATAGACATCCGACAAGATTACTACAGTTAAACTCTATTACAAAATTGAAATGGTAGTTCGTTTTGATGGAATTCATTGTTGTATTGTCACTGACAACAAGGAGGAATGACTCGAGTTTTTTTGTAGTTGACACTCTGACGAAGAGTGTGCATTTTATCCCTGTGCATACAACATATCAAGCACCAGAAATAGCTAGAGTTTTCATGAACAATATTGTGAGTTTTCATGGCATGCATAAGAAGATCATATCCGATTGAGGATCAGTGTTTACAAGATGATTTTGGATTATTTTCCAAGAGGCCTTGGGAACCCAACTTAACTTGAGTACCACGTATCACCTAGAGACCAATGGGTAGACAAAAAGAATGAACCAAATCTTGGAGGACTTGTTGTGTATGTATGTGATGGACCAACATAAGCGTTGGGAAGAGTTATTGCAACTGGTAGAATTTTCATACAAAAACAATTATAAAACCACCATTAAGATGGAACCATTCAAGTTTCCTTACGAGAGACCATGTCAGATGCCTTTGAGTTGGGATCAGTGTGAGAATAGGGTTTTGGTAGGACTAGAAGAGATACACCAAATGGAAGATAAAATGAAAATGATAATACAAAGGATCAAGGAAGTGCAGGATCGACAAAAGAGTTATGTCGATGTGCATCACACTGAATGTAGTTATGAAGTTGGCGATCGAGTCTTCTTTCAGGTGAAACCACACCAGAGTTCGATAAAGTTTGGAAAGGGTTCTAAAATATCTCATAGGTTCATGGGACATTTAGAGGTTGTGGAAAAGAAGGGGCTCATGGCCTATCGACTAGCATTTTTTGATTCTTTGAGTACTATGCACAATGTTTTTCATGTATATTTTTTGAGACATTATTGTAACGTACCTCAAAATTTACATAATAAAAAAAATTGGGGACTTTGAGTTGGTTCTATGTATTTAAATCTTTTCAGTCATTTGTCAACCATAATGTACAACAGTCTTATTACCGTTTACTCCTCATTCTATTTTAACATAAAGTCGTCACTTCCTATTTCGGTATTGAGTAATATACGAATATAGGTTCATATCTAGGGATATCATATTTCGTTGCAACTTGTTATTATCTACCGATTCGTTTCCAAAACCACTTTATGATATGGAGATGTAACTAATTAGAGTCACTATCATATGAATTCGAGGGTTATAGATGTAATGCCTTATGATGCTCATTCTGATATATATATA
>SNQJ01S0019242.1:175873-196313 GCA_010110895.2 Picea sitchensis | reverse complement strand
GCATCCCACCACCTTGCACACTATGTGAGAAAGAGGGCCACCAAACCAACAACTGTCCATCACTACCTGAATTACGGAATTTGATCCCCCTCAATCAAACTCCCACAACACCCATCACTACTGGTAGTCCCACCACTACGACTCACCCTTCCAGTAGCCAAGGGTTGAGGACCAAATACGCTTGTGCTATATGTTCGGAGTATGTCCATTACACCCATCATTGCCCAACACTACCACGCTTTCGGCAGACATTGGCCGCTGTGCGCCAAAACTTCCAGAACAACCCATGCCCTGCTACGTCCTCTTCAGCAAATATCACTGACATCCGTTATGTCACCACTTCAGTCAATGAATGTATCAGATGCCCTTGCTCTCTCTCCGATTCATTAGCTCATGTTACATACCAGTGTCCTATGATCCATGAATACAGGCGACGTCAATTGGCCCTGCTTGACCGACCCGCAGAGGAAATAATTGACCTTACCTCGTCACTAGAGGATATTCATGTCATTTCTCCCGAGCCCGAGGCCCTCCCAACGCCTCCATGGTTCTTAAATGACGTCTCTGAGGATTTACCCCACAACCCCCCCAACTCTCCTACTCATTCCCCTATGGACACTCTCCACCCAACCACTATGGGTACCCCTCAATACTTCAATATATGGTTTATGTCGGGTGAACCCTTCCCATCCCCCAGCATTGTTATCCTTGCTTCTTCATCAGGGGGCAATCACACTGCCACCAAGATCACTCCTCACGACCCCTTGTATTCCCGGCGTTTCCAATGCGACGAGGAAATACTTGAAGAGCTAAATTTCCCAGACCCACCCTAGGATGCGCTACATCACCGCGCACTCTTCTCTCCACAAGAAGCCCCCATGCCTCCTAACCAAAACCCCATTTACACAATCGAAACCAAATATTTTATCCCCTCCTGGCCTATCGATTGGTTTAACAATCCCATTCCTGCCCGTGATGCGTTTGAAGAAGGAAACATGGCCAACATTTCCCCCACCATCAAAATCGACATTTCCATTAAAAATGGCATCGTCGAAGAAATCATCATTGGAGCTGCTTGCACTCCTCAGGAAATCGACACATATAAATCCCTCTTCCAGGAATATAGGGATATTTTCTCCTGGTCATACACGAAAATGCCTGGCCTCGATCCCTCCATTGTCGAACATCGCATCGACACCTGGCTCGACATCACACCATTTCGCCAAAAACAACACCCACTACACCCATCCAAAGCCACGGCTATCAAAGCAGAAATTGACAAATTACGCGCGGCTGGGTTTATTTACCCCATCGCTTACACTTCATGGGTTTCCAACCCTGTACCCGTCGAAAAAAAATAGGGCACTATCCGCGTTTGCACAGACTTTCGCGATATCAATAACGCATGTCCAAAAGATAACTTTCCAACACCTTTCATCGATCAGATTATCGACGATTGCGCCAGCCATGAGGCTCTCTCCTTTATGGACGGATTCTCTAGCTATAACCAAATCCAAATCCACCCAGTCGATCAGTATAAAACCGCATTCACTACCCCATGGGGTACCTTTGCATATCGTGTCATGCCTTTCGGCTTAAAAAATGCCAGTGCAACTTTCCAGTGAGCGATGACATACATCTTCCACGATTTGGCTAAAATCATCCTCGCATACTTGGACGACCTCACAGTTCGATCCAAGAAATGCACCCAACATCTCGACGATTTATGAATCATCTTTCACCGGTGTCATCAGTACAACATCCGCTTGAATCCTCTCAAGTGTGTGTTATGTGTCACCACAGGGTGCCTCCTCGGTTTTATTGTTTCCCAAAGCGGTATTATCGTGGACCCCCTCAAAGTCAAAGCCATCACCAAAATTCCACCTCCCCGGAATTTACGACAACTGCAGAGTCTACAGGGAAAAGCTAACTTTCTTAGACACTTTGTTCTGGATTACGCCATACGCGCACATGGCTTCCTTCTCTTACTACGTCACAACATCCCATTTCACTGGGACAACCATGCCCAACAGTCATTTGACGATCTTAAAGAAATGCTCTCAAATGCACCTTTAATTAGTGCACCTAACTATAATCGCGACTACATTCTCTACATATCAACATCAGCTGTATCAGTAGCCGGCGTCCTCGTCCAGCTCGGAGATGACAATCGTGAACATGTCATTTATTACATTAGTAAGAACCTCTCAGGACCACCCTTGAAGTATAAACATGAAGAGAAACTTTCTCTTGCAGTTGTCCTCGTAGTCCAGAAACTGCGCCACTACATTCTTCTTCGCACCACAAAGGTCATCGCGGATTCCAATCCTATGCAATACTTGCTCAGTCGTCGGCAAGTTAACGGAAAATTCGCTCGCTGGATCGTTATCCTTCAAGAATACGACCTCGAGTTCTCAACACCTAAGAGTAAAAAGGCCCTCGTTCTCGCTGAACTTGTGACGACCCTCCCCTCTGACACCACCAGTGCCCCCGTCAATACCGACTTTCCCGACGAACATCTCTTTTACATTACCTTGGATGATCCTTGGTATGGCGACCTTCTCGTCTACCTCCGAACTCAAAATTTTGGTAACCACCTGTCACGGGATGATCATCGACGTATTCACCATCAGGCCCCCCGCTACCTTCTTATCGGAGACATCCTATACTGGCGGGGCATCGACACCATTCTTTGTCGATGCCTGACTATTGACGAGGCCGATCGAGTCTTAAACGCCTGCCACAACAACGCATGTGGGGGCCATCTTTCGGGTATATCCACTGCTCAAAAGATTATCTGAGCCGGTTACTTTTGGCCTACCTCGTTTCATGATTGCATTCATGCCGTGAAATGATGTGAGCAATGTCAACTCTACGCCAACAAAGCCCGGGCACCCCCCTCTCTTCTCCACCCTGTCATTACTGCTGACCCTTTTTGTAAATGGGGCATCGACTTTATGACTTGTAATCCACCCTCCAGCAATGGTCACAAATACATTATTGTCACCGTTGACTACTTCACTAAATGGGCCGAAGCTATGCCCACTTTCAACAATACCATTGACACTGCAGCTTGTTTTTTCTTTAATCACGTCATATCCCGTTTTGGAGTACCACTCCAACTCATTTCCGATCATGGGAAACACTTCGACAATGAGATCTTCGTCAAACTCTCATCTCGGTTAGGCTTCTCTCACGAGTTTGCCTCACCATATTACCCTCAGTCAAACGGACAGGTCAAGGCAGTTAACAAAGTCCTCAAGACCATGTTACAACGCACAGTCAATAAACATAAAACCAATTGGCATCATATGTTATTTTCTACGCTATGGGATTATCGAACGATGGTGAAAACCACTACTGGTTTCACACCATTCCATTTAGTCCATGGGGTCGAGGCAACTCTTCCCATCGAGTGTGAAATTCCCACCCTATGCACCGCAATTGAGCTATTACCTGACACTGCTCCAATGGAGCAGCGTTTGCTGAACTTGGAGTCTTTGGATGAAGATCGTCGATCTTCCTTACAGAACAACGAGGCAGCTAAAAAACGATCCAAGGCTACCTTTGATCGCCATGTCAACCTTTGATCATTCCACGAAGGCGACCTCGTCCTGGCTTATGATATCGTTCATGATACCTTTGGCCATGGCAAATTTGAATCACTTTGGAATGGCCCTTACATCATCCAACATTGCCTCACCAAAGGCGCATACATCTTGGCCTCCCCCGAAGGCCTCTCTCTCAAGGAACTCGTCAATGGGTTGTATCTCAAGAAATTTTATGCCTAAAAGTAGTCATTATACTTTAGGTTATTTATTTTTCTAGCATTTTTAATCTTTTTTCTCATCCCCCCTCGTCTAAACTATCCTTTGTGCTATTGATAGATGCTTCCTCCACTAGCCTACCACATTGGTTACGCCGACGACGCTAGCAGTTGGACACAAAATCTCGCTTCGGCTGCTTGGGCTCTCTACACCCCCTCACATGAAATTCTCTATTCAAGCGACATATGTTTTGGGTCAGAAACCAACAACCAAGCCAAATACACTGTTCTCATTGGCCTCTTGGCTGATGCCCAACGTCATCATATTCGTCACCTTAGCGTCTTCCTCGACTCTCAACTAGTCGTTCTCCAACTCAACAATATATACCGTGTACGCGATTCATGTCTGTTTCGAAAATACTTGCAGGTTAGGTTTTTATCTCAACATTTTGATTCCATTACATTTACACATATTCCAAGACAATTGAATCAAACAATAGATCAAATAGCTAACATGGTGTTAGATTGGCATATATCATGTCAAGCTACACATGCATAAACATATCACAAAAAACCTGTCACATCATATAGATAGAATAGACATAATCAACTCATCAGCAAAAAACATGTAGACAACATCAGGATCTCAAAAAGGTATACTCATGTATATATAAAGGCCCATCAGGCCATATGAATGTTTACATACAAAAAATACAAGTATCCGTAGGCCAATGCAACACCTCGGTACAAAAATGGGCTCACCAGCCTATATACAACAAATGATATACATCATGCACCACTCATGGTGCCTCTATCGCGCCACCACCTGCTCCTCCCTCAGGCGGTGGTGGCTCACCCCCACCTGCCCCAGGTGGTGGTGGACCACCCAGAGGACCCTCCTGCCCCGGTGACAGGCGTCCACTCGTCATCGTAGCAAGCACTGCTGCTCGCCACACTATGGCCCGCCATGGTGGAGGTACCCTTACACACTGCTCCAGGAAAATCTCATCCTGGATGTGCATCCACATGCCCTCAGGCACATCTTGCAAAACCGTCTCCAGACGACGGTGTATATCATCAAAATATACTCCAGCCGCTACCGGAGGAGCGTGTAATGGCCCCGCACCAGGGTCATCAAACCAGCGCCTCCTCCCTACCCTCTCAGGCTCAGCTGGTTGCCCCGCAACATCATCCTGCCGACGTCTCTCTCCATGCGGTAATCTCTCCAGCTCTCAACGAGACAACACTCTCTACAGCTCCACCTCGCACCCGCGAGGTGCCACATCTGCACATGCAAAAAACAACAACAAAAGATAGTATCAGCATCTATATCATATACGTATGGACTGATATCTCAAAAAACATAAACCAAAAAACATGCACACCAGATACTAAATATACCTCGATGGTCAAACACCTCTCCTGGAGGTAGCACCATGTCTGGGTCACCCCGGAATTCCACCCCAGCATAGGGGTACCGCGGTATCAACTGCGGCATCTGTCGCCACACCTATGTCGCCTCTGCTAAAAATAAGTGGCCACCTTCGCCACCACCGTGACGAACAAAAATAGTCGACCACCACCTCAACCGTGGCTCTCGTGCCCCCGAAATCTCCAGTAAGATCCTCGGGCGCAACATCGACACCCTCTCTAAAAACCAGGCCACTAAGATAGACCCAAATGCAAACTCTCCTGCATCAGTCGACCGACAGTGGTCCAACTGTTCCACCATCCTCGCATGCAGCATCAACCCCCAAGCGAAACGCTCGTCGGACAACACTCTCTCCATCACCAGAAGCTGGCCACCACTGATTCGCTGGGTCACCAGTGACCCATACACTCATACAATCATCGCTGCTATACAACGATGTGCTAGGGAATCTATCGTTGATATGCTCACCACCATCCCGGACATAAAGTTTTGACCTGAACAATATCTTCGGCCAACATAGGCAAGCAAAGTACCCCTAGGCAGCACCGGCTCCGCCGGTAGGGGCGTTCCCCGAAAGGGGAGCCCAGTCAGGAAATATACATCCTCCATCGCAGTGAAGGGGATCTACTCTCCTCGCACGAGGAAGCATTGCAGCTCCGGACTCCACATCTCGACCAGGAACTGCAGCAAGTACTCCTATGCCCATATCAACGGGCACTCAAAAAACTTTAGCAACCCGTAGGTTGCTAAAGTCGCACGCACACCGGGCCCCTTAATGGCCACGATGTCTCACAACTGGGCCCAGTCTCGCTCTCACCACTGTACGGGTATCATCACCACTATCCACCTGCAGACAACATAGATCCCTATATCAACTCATGAAACCCTCAACAATATCAAAAAGACTTATTTTTTACCCTTCAAACCTTGCCTCCTAGGCGCGGTTTTTGTTACCCACAGGTGCACACACATGTGCACCTGTTCATTACACAGGCGCGCATATATGCGCGCCTGTGCACTACACAAGTGTGCATCAGTGCGCACCTATTTTCTTCACAGGCGCGCCTTTACACGCGCCTGTTCACCATACAGGCGCGCGCCTTTCAAACCCACAGGCGACACTGATGCGTGTCTGTTCAACTCACAGGCGCGCCCGACGGGCGCGCCTTAAATTCACCCTATCGCGCACCCATGCACGTATATTCAGTATACAAGTGCGCACGTATGTGCGCTTTTCACCGAGTCGCCCGTGCATGGGGGGGTCCCACACCCCCTAAATCCCCTGTACGGCCCTCCGTACAAACCTTGCCCAAAACTTGAAAACCTATTTCTATGCAGGATGATCAGACCACTAACCTAACACTCGCAAATCCTCAGTCGACTGCCTCATCCTCCACGAATCTCCCAATCTCCTCTGAAAACTACTCGTCCAGTCACTATTGCAGCAGGTACAAATGAGGTGGCAATGTGGGCCCTACAACTATATATAGGCCTTTTGCCAAAATTCCACTCACCATTCCGGGAGCTCACAGTGTCCGTTTCTCAATCCGTCTTCAGCCACGGGATCATCATCCTGTCACCTACATCACAGCAGTCCCTGGGTCACTTTTCATCCTGAGCCCCTGGGGCGCCTTATTTTTCATATCATGGTCAGGTATGCGCGCGCATAGTCACATTTATCAAATACATGCGCATATCTTTGATTCTCTTCAGATATTGTTCACTTTGGGGTATTTGGTTTTCATGTGTGTAGGTAATTGGTCATCGTCCATCGACACAACCCCTTCAGGTATATACTCAACATTGGCATGTAGTCTTTCCCACTGTATCACATTTACATTTCCAGCCACACCCTCTGATATTAGCCTCTAGGATCCCCATTCCCGGCTCTGCAGTACCCGCGCCTTCATTTGCATCTTCGGTACTGTTAGCCGGCAACATTCTTACCCACATGAGTTGTCCCATTCATAGCACCTTTTGCCACTTTTTGACACTCATGTTGTTTTTTATTACCCTTTAGGGATGGGAGTCCCGATAGTCTTTCATCATGTCGTGAATCAACCACATACTCCTTCTCCTCANCTGAAAACTACTCGTCCAGTCACTATTGCAGCAGGTACAAATGAGGTGGCAATGTGGGCCCTACAACTATATATAGGCCTTTTGCCAAAATTCCACTCACCATTCCGGGAGCTCACAGTGTCCGTTTCTCAATCCGTCTTCAGCCACGGGATCATCATCCTGTCACCTACATCACAGCAGTCCCTGGGTCACTTTTCATCCTGAGCCCCTGGGGCGCCTTATTTTTCATATCATGGTCAGGTATGCGCGCGCATAGTCACATTTATCAAATACATGCGCATATCTTTGATTCTCTTCAGATATTGTTCACTTTGGGGTATTTGGTTTTCATGTGTGTAGGTAATTGGTCATCGTCCATCGACACAACCCCTTCAGGTATATACTCAACATTGGCATGTAGTCTTTCCCACTGTATCACATTTACATTTCCAGCCACACCCTCTGATATTAGCCTCTAGGATCCCCATTCCCGGCTCTGCAGTACCCGCGCCTTCATTTGCATCTTCGGTACTGTTAGCCGGCAACATTCTTACCCACATGAGTTGTCCCATTCATAGCACCTTTTGCCACTTTTTGACACTCATGTTGTTTTTTATTACCCTTTAGGGATGGGAGTCCCGATAGTCTTTCATCATGTCGTGAATCAACCACATACTCCTTCTCCTCATTTTGCTAGCTTTCTCACATGGACTCCCAGATTATCTCTTTACGGTTCTATTTTTTACCTGCACCTCCACAGTATCATGAACCCTCCATTTCATCCACAATCAGTTTGCCCATCTGCAAACCTACCTTCATTTCACCTACCTCATACAGAAATTCACCAATGGGGCCCCCACCCTTCATCAGTCTTCCAAGCACATTATGCCCTACGTGGGCCACCCATATCACACTAGGGCACCCATTTCTGTATTTGTACATTTCTCCCCAATTATTCGTTATTTATTGTACAAACGCCTTTATTTCCAGTCATTACATTCTCTTTTTGTCGTCACCTTTGGCGACTTGTTTCCTTCGTTTTGGCCAAAAGAAACCCATGTCACCCTTGGTTGGAGCATTACTTATCATCTACCCTTGCTGGCATTATCCATATCTTTAGAGTAACCCACAGGTCACTTACCTCTACCCTCTGAATATTGTTCACCTTGTCCCGCCTCTGGCACAGCTCATCACCGGTCTTGTTGTCCCCCTGACACTCAACCTCATTACACGGTTGCAGCCACTGTTTATCTCATACATCCTCCAACCAAGGGCAGTCTTGAGTCTTCCCACTTCTTGACTTCATCCATGTACCTCTGCCACTTCCTCACCTCAGTAGATTTCATGAAGCCCTTTGCTTCTAGGAGTCCCATCCCCTTTTTTTCGACATCAACACCATTTTCCCGAAGGGCGACAGTATCTTGATTCTCATTCTCCACTCAATGAGAGATCTCGGACGACACAGGGTGAAACACCATTGCTCCCTGCTGTCGTTGATCCCCGTAACATTCGACGCCAACACTTTCTCATGTTACGGTGGGTCTTACTTTGCGACTATTGCAGTTAGTTCTTTTATTTGCCGAAGACCTCTGAACTTGGCAGGGTTATCAATGCCCACATCATCGCTGCTACTTCTCACCGCGATCAATGCCTACTATTCAGAGCATGTTCATTTGCAGAATTGTCTTTTGCCTTTATCACGACCGCCCCCGAGGGCGCTGCAGTTGTCTACACCAACACTTCAGTCATATTTTCCAAAGTTGCATGACACTAGCATGGGGCATGCCCGCCTCATTTGTACACAGTTTTCTATTTTAAACCTCATGGAAGATCGGGTCCTACCGGTTCCTCTTTTCTCCAATGGATCACTCTGAATGATCCCACTATTGCTCTATCTTACAACAACATTCTCAGTAGAAGAAACATTGATGGATTTCGGCTATACGTTTTCTCCTAACCTCATCCATCAGGGGGCATATGTTATCATTGAAATTTCGTCCGCACATGGTTACAAGAACTCAACATCGTCAAACAGTAATGAAGTCATTCATGGCTCGGAATTAATATCACAGCATTCAAAAAAGGTCAAAAGCTATACAAAGTAGTGCAAAATTGAAGAGTTCTTTACAGAAGTTGGGCACGCATGCGCATGCGCGTAACAGGAACGTAGAAGGTGCACATACGCGCACAATGCACACCTATTGGCGCAAAAAGCCGTGCACCTACTAAACGACGCATTTATGAATGTGGTCGGCCTCCCAACCACTTATGGATCAGCTCCCAAGTCGATTTGACCTCCAAATCGGGGTTGGATTCGAATGGTGGGCTGGTCAAAGACCTAATAATGCCCTAAATGACCTCTCTTCACACTACAAAGAAGTTACACAAAATCCCAAAGCAATGCTATAAAAATCCATGAATGCACCTCATTTTCTCAAGGAATTCTAAGTAATGCTATGATGCCTATATTGTTTTAAGGACTCCATCCTTGACAAGAGCACATTGGCACCATTTCATTGAGAAATCCACCTCTCCATTGAGTGGATTTGCAAAGGAGTTCTTTCATCACCATTTTTCATTTTTCTTGTTGTAAGGAGAGCAAGCTTGTGAGGGTCCAAGAACCTTCCCTTGGAGGAAGAAGGGACTCATAGTCCCCTTTCTTCTTGGTGCTTTGATTTCATCAATAGATCAGCCTAAAAACATTGGTGATATGGGTCTTTTTGTGTTTGTTATATCTATATCCCTATGATTATGATTTTAGTTTGTATTAGTTTAATTCTTGATTATAGTTTTGTTTTTCTTTCTCTAACTCTTTCCCCTACAGCTGTCCTGCCCAGCAATACCCAACTGGGCATGCAAACACCTCTTATTTTCTCACCAAGGTGACGAAAAGGGTGCAACAAATGGGGAGAGAACCCCCCTAATGAGATGAGTCTCTAGCTTTAATTGCATGCACCCAGGTCAACACTTGTCTTCCTCAAGATGCATGCACTCCATTTACCATTTGTTCTCTTTCCCAGGAACTTAGGATAACTGGGTTTAATTTTCCCCACTTTAATATTTTCATTTTTCAAGAATATATTACAATATTTGTTATAGCAGGAAAACCCATCTACGGACTACACCAGGGTTCTAAAGTGTATGCAGAGATAACCATCTAAAGTCCTACTTTTAATCACTATCCCGACATTACCCCACAATCATACATAAAAGACAAGAAAGAGGTATCTGGTAGGCCTACCTTAAACTCTATGTCTGTTGTTGATCCCTTTGTGCTTGGTTGTTTCACGAATGCAAATATCCTCCCAAGGTTGACTTGCATTCATCAAAACACAAACCAAAAACTAAAAGAATGCATTCTATATACGAATTATTGGGTTAGACATCATAAACAAGAAATGTAAACGAATCATAAAGATTTAAGACATCATTTGGTGGGATGGAAAAATTACTTCTTTCAATTAATCACACAAAAGGTCACTTACAACATGAGACCGACACTGTTCCTCGAGCTTGGTCCTAGGCTCCTCTTCACCATGAACCAATTGCTTCCACATCTTCTTCTCCTCTTCAATTCTCTCTTAGGGAAATGGCAAGGGATTTGCAATTGGGGCAAAGGGGGATTGATAAAATGGGTAGATTTTATTTCCTCTCGTGCTTCTTGTTCAAATAGGACCGCAACCCCTTATTTTATAGGCCAAAGGAGATGATAACGGTTGGGGTGACTGGCTATGGGAAGTCAAACGGTTAAGTAATGGCCCAAAAACCAGTATCCTATGCAATTTTATTTTTTTGCGATATTTTGTGACTGTACACGGGCTGTAGTGGGGCAACATGCGTGTGTACGCGAGCAATAGTTGTGCAGGGTGCATATACCTTCAAAACAATGATTGTTACAATATCTTTTTCAATGATGGCTTGGAAAATATAGCAAGTTAGATAGCCTGATGCCAGGTATGCATGTCTAGTGCAATTTAGGGTTATAACAATATTCCTTTGGTTTAATCCCTCTAGCTTATCCCCTCTTTCCTATCCTCTCAGTCCCATCCCTTTAACTACCTGTTGAAGCTTCGTCCCCCATCATTATTTTTTCGTGGTCATTCTACACACAACGATGTATATTTTTTATTAATGATCTGCATAAATCAGGCTTATTGGCCTTAGCATCCAGGATCTTCGGCCTATAATACATAGTCCTACCGGCTTATCAACACTCAGCTAAACATCCTACAAACATTAGTACATTTCATAGGGGATTGGCCTAGGGTATTACAATCCCCTCACATTATTTTTGCATTGTCCTCAGTGCAACTGATTTACATAATATCAGCAATATTTTTAAAATCTTCAAAAAGATGCAGGTACTTTGACTGCATAGCATCTTCATCCTCTCATGTCACGTCCTCAAGACCATACCAGTACACTAAACCTTTACAATCTATATGGCTCAATTCCAGATCTTCTTTCTCTTCTTGTCCAATATGCGCACTGTATGCACTTGCAAGGTGCCTTCTTGCTCCACCTGAATCGCATTCCAATCGATCACATGATTAGGATTAGGTACATACTTATTGAGAAATGAAACATGAAATACATTATGTATAGTCGTGGATGTAGGAAATGAAATCATATAAGAAACTGGTCCAATCCTTTCTAGGATTTCAAATGGTCCACAATATCTGGCTACCAACTTGGAACAGTTTCCCAGCTTCAGGGAACTTCTGTTGGATTTTACTTTCAGGAAAATACGATCACCCACTTTAAACTCCGTGTGGTTTATGTTCTTATCAACATAACATTTCTTCCTGTCTTGGGAAACCTTTCAAATTCTACTTAATCTTCCACAATTTATCTTCCATTTCATTGAGCAATTCTGGCCCAACCACTACACTATCAGTTGGGTTATCCCATCTTACTGGGGTGTTTCACTTTCTGCCATAAAGTGTTTCAAATGGGATCATCTTTAGTGATGCTTGATACCCATTGTTGTAAGCAAATTCTACCATGTGTAGAAAATCCTCCCGTTTATATGGTTTTTCCATCACATACATTCTTAACATATTTTCTATCACTTGGTTCACCCTCTCTGTCTGTCGATTAGACTCGGGATGATAAGCAGTGATAAAGTTCAGATTTGTTCTGAACCCTTTGAATGACCCCTTCCAGACCTTTGAGGTAAATTTTGGGTCTCTATCAGACACAATTTTCTTGGGTATTCCATGAAATAGTGTTACTTCCCTCATATAGATATCGACAAAATTAGCTTCCTTGTGAGTAGTCTTCAATGGAATAAAATGGGCAGGTTTAATAATCTTATACACCACCACCATGATGGAATCATGTTGTTTATTTGTTCTGGGTAGTCCTGTGATGAAATCCATTGTCACCACTTCCCACTTCCACTCAGGAATAGATAATGGTTGTAGAAAACCAACTGGGCATCTATGCTCAGCCTTTACTCTTTGACATTCTAATCATTTAGCTATGTATTCAACAATATTCTACTTCATTCCTGGCCAATAATATTGCCGCTTGACTGTTGAAACTCTTTTCTGATATCGTGGGTGTCCTACATAAGGCACATTATGCATCTCTTTTAAAATCTCTCTCCTCAATTACGGATAATTGGGTACATATACTCTGTTTCTATACCGAAGGGTTCCATCAATTCCCAATTCATAATCCTCAACCTTCTGCTTCATTTTACCTTGCTGCAATTTTGTTACTAATTCCATGTACTGCAAATCTGAATTTGCAGCCTCAGATATTCTACCTTTAAGATCCATCTAATACATGTTGATGGTTGTAGCGTGCAGTTCATGCACTCTTCTGTTGAGTGCATTAGACACTTTGTTCTCCTTTCCTTTAATTTTCTTGATATCAAAGTCATACTCATAAAGGAATTCCAACCACCTACTTTTCCTAGCATTCAGAGTTGGTTGATCAAATAGATACTTTACACTATGATGGTATGTCCTGAGTTCAAACCTCTTTCCCATGAGGTAATGTCTCCATTTATTTATAGCGTGTACAATGGATTCCAACTCCAAATCATGAGTGGCATAGAGCCTTTCATGCTCTTTCAATTTTCTGGACTCATAACATATTACAAACCCATTCTGGCTGAGGAATCCTCCCAGTCCTTCCTTACGTGCATCTGCACAAACCATGAAATCCTCATTCGGATCTACAATATTAAGAATTGGAGCACTGGTTAACAGTTGCTTCAATTGCTGGAAGTTTCTCTCACATTATTCTTTCCATTGAAATGTCTTCCCCTTCCTTTGCAAGGAAGTGATGGGGTGATATATTCTTGAGAACCCTGCAATGAACCTTCTGTAATAGCCAACTAGATCCATGAAGGATCTGAATTCTTTCGCATTCTTCAGCACTGCCCATTCCCTAATGGATTCTATATTCTCAGAATCCACAACTATCCCATCGTTTGAAATGATATGCCCCAAGTAGTGAATTTTGTTTTGATAAAATGAGCACTTGCTCAATTTGGCATATAGTTGATGTTTTCTTAGCACCTACAACACCATCTTCAAATGATGCTCGTGCTCTTCCTATGACTTGTAATATACAAGGATGTCATCCAGAAAGACAATGACAAACTTGTCCAAATATTCCTTGAAAACAACATTCATTAATCACATAAAAACAACGGGTGCGTTCGATAAACAAAATGGCACCACTGTAAACTCATAATGACCATACCTTGTCCTAAAGGTGGTCTTGCCGATATCTTCCTCTTTAATTATTATCTGATGGTACCCTAATCTGAGATCTATCTTTGAAAATATATTTGCATCCTCCAATTGATCAAAGAGATCATCAATCCTTGGAAGAGGATACTTGTTCTTTATATTCACTTTATTCAACTGCCTGAAATCAATGCACAATATTAATGTCCCATATTTCTTATTAACGAACAAGACTAGAGAACCCCAAGGTGATACACTTGGGTGTATATACCCAGTCCTTAGAATATATTCAATATGCATTTGTAGTTCCTTTAGCTCTGGTGTACTCATTCTGTAAGGAGTTTTTGACACTGGAGTTGCTCCAAGAATCAAGTTTATGGAGAAATCAATATCTCTCTTTGGAGGTAGTCCTCATACATCCTTGAACACATCTTCAAAATATTCCAGGACTACATGATCCTCAAGATTTGGTACTTTATCCTTAGATGCTTCCTCCATATGGGTTGCAAATATTTGATAGCCTTTCCTGTAGCACTTTTTCAACTGCATTGTTGATATTTCCCTAATAGCAACTACTCGGGAAATTCCTTGGACTGCTCTCTAATTTCCTTCCTCATCCAAGAAAGTGAATTCCTTGTTATGGAAGTCTAAAATGGCATGGTGTTGGTCCAACCAGACCCTACCAATTAGATAGTCATAGGAACCTAAAGGTAAGATTTTCAAATCTTCCGTTATGCTCAGTCCATTCATGTCCATGACACATGACTTAACCATTTCAATAACTTCTTGTTTGGCTCTTGTATCCATCTTCACTAACCAAGTTTTTCCATGCTTGTTTCTTAGAAAATTCAAAATTTCCACCATCTTAGGATCTATATAACTATGACTAGCCCCTGAATCAATTAAAATAGTAAAGGCATGGTTTTTAATCATACCTTCAAATTCAGTCATGTGTGATTGAAACTCAACTTTCATGTTGTGCAGGGCTACATAGATCCTTGGTATTTTACTGCCCATGTCGTCCACTATTTCTACTTGCTGAACATTGTGAAAAACTCTCACTTTGTGATTTTTGTGGGGACAATCTCTATACTTGTGGTCTCCCAGATAGCTCCAACATTGAATGGGCATATTTCTTGGACTGTGTCCCCCTACCTCATCCATTCTCTACTCTCTAAAATATGGTTGTCCTTGATGACTATTTATGAAAAAGGGAGGCTTGTTTCCCTTCTGGCTCTCCTTTTTCTTGAACTTCTTCTTGTCCTCCCAAGCCTTCCGGAAAGTGGGATTTTCTCTTTGTTTCTCATATAAGCATTTTTCTCTCCTTATAGTTTCTTCCATATTTTTTGGATCATCATACTAGAGCTTGTCACTGATGGAATATGGAAATCCACTCAGATACCTTTGAATTTTGACAGTATTATCTTTGATGAAAGGGACATACTTCAACAATTCTAAAAACCTTTGTTCATATTCATCAATGGTCATGCTACCCAATTCGAGCTCAAAGAACTCTTTCATCTTTCAGTCATAGTATATCTTAGTTAAATATTTCTTTTCAAAGTGTTTCTTGAATTCCTTTTGAGTAACATTTTTCTCTTTAATGTGCTCCACCTTCACAAGTTGATCCCACAACATAGATGCCTTTCCTTTCAGCTGATACATTGCACTTCTTCCTTCTGCATGAGAGGAGTAATTATGTAGTTGGAAATATTTCCTCATGCCAAGAATCTATGTCTCAACATCTTCCTCCTGCTGGTGCTCTCCATCAAATGTAGGAGGTTTAATCTTGTTCATTTTACCAGTCAGTTCATCCACTCTAGATATTCTATGCTTTCTGGTAGGAGATGGGCTTGAACTACTGTGTGCCCTCCTCTTGGAGTTCCCTTTGGAGTGATGATGGTGTCTACCAACACTCCTTGATTTTATCTTCTTATCAGGGGACATGTGACTTCCTAATTTACTGTAGTCACTCCCCTTATCCAATTTATTTTCTATTCTTTCCAGGCTCTGTATCAACTTTATGTTGAAATATCCCTGTTGTTCCCTGCATTTCATGAGCTTTATGTTATCTGCTCAGTGAGTCTAGACATCTTTTTGCAACTTTTCAATGATTTTGATCATGTTTCCTTCATTATCTATCCTTCTTCATGCCCATTGGAGTTCAATCCTTCAACTCCTATATGGACATCCATTCCTCTAACTTCATTTTCTGAACTATAAGAACCTTGTGCCTTCCCCATTTCTCTACAGTATGCGGCAATTCAATTCAGTTCTGACAATTGTTAACATTACAAAATGGGAATTCAACCAAATTTTTGTCAAGCTATCAGACTTTAATAATTTTACACAATAAACCAATATAATTCAACAAAATAATATCATATTCCATTTTCTCTAGGTCTTGGTCGGTCAAGAACCCCACGAGATTCCATCTCTAAGCATAGTTCTGTTCTAAAACAAAATTTTAGGTGCTAGCCCCTTTTCTTCGGCACTTGGTTCGAATGTGACCACGGTTGTGACCCAACACTTATGATTTGGGCACTTATCTGGAGCCTTGAAACTCCGAGCTTTGGCTTGGGAGGTTTTCAAAGAACATCACAACAGATCTCTCAGAGTTTTGGATTGACGAACTCACGAACTAGGGTGGATCAACAGTCCACGACTACCCAACATCAAACGGTTGACACCCACTATGGAACTTCAAGCATATGAGCTCTGGGACTTCAAAGCTTCAAATCTTCAGGACTTCGAAGGATTTCACATCCACACACCCCCAACACCCACAAACCATTAATCTCCAAACAATTCCATGTCACCTTTGGTGACATGATTACGTCTCGTCACCTCGGCATTACAAAACTTTTGAAATTTCTTCCTTTTGTTCCCTTATGAACCATTATTTCAGAGTGTCAAGACTCCAGACTTCACAACTAGCGCCACGCATCCACTGGGACCCATGAATTTTGTACTTGAACTAAGATATAGAATAGTCACATCAAACTTTATACTTTTGGAGTAACCCCTTGATCGTTCCATAATTGTCCCCATGCTGGCAAGTACCCCTTCTGGGAAACTGTGGTCTAGATTTCAAGACCACCTTGTAGAATTATCTTCCATGCATATTGGATCTTCACAATGCTTCTTGACACTCTATCTTGATAGAGCGTGAACAAAGTTAATGCAGGCTCGACCTAGCTAACTCCTTCGTCACACTTAAATACCTTGTGCCACCTGCAGGAGCGCTACATGGTAAGACACATGAAGCCGAAACATGGTCTAATAAGGTGGGAGATAATGTCACATTCTAACTGCATTTCAATCTCACAATGGTTCTTAACTCTCTGACACATGATACACATCCCATGTGTCCACGTCATTTCGAGTGACATCAGCAGGCCACGTCACTTCTAGACTTCGGGCATAAGGAGTTTTCACATTAGCATACCCCTTTTCTCCCGAACGCTGAACTCCTAAACTTTCTTACCTTCCTCTCTTAGATTAAACCTATGGTTCTGATCCCTCCTTGGTAAAATCCAATGTTAAACACTCCCCCGTCCACGAATCTATGATGTATATCCTCTTCAACACTTCGAAACTTCAGGATTTTACCTTTTATTCTCTATCACACATAAAATTCACCGAAGTCATGAAGACTGAGGTACTTAGGGGTTAATCCTCATGCACCTTTCTCCAGATCTGATGATTGTGAAGGATCATCCTTTTCTCGAACAAATCCCGTGACCCAACTTCAAACCTTGTGGTTCCAAACCCATTGTTACTACAATATCTTTTCTCTACAATCGTTCTGGAACTGCTATACCTCCTGATCTTCCAAACACGACCAAGGTTCTCTTTTAGCACTCTGGAATGCTATGAAATTCAATTTTTTTCCTTTTAACAACAATTTTCTCTGATCTTTTTGTTGCGCCTCTTTTTTCACCTAAATGAGAAAAATAGAGGTGCTTACAAGCTTAGTTGGGTTATCTAAGCAAGACAATAGTAAAGGAAATGGTTAGAAGAATAAACATAAAAGACTAAGCTAAGAATTAAACTAGGAAAGGAAAAAACAACTAAACTATTGTGCATAAGGACATAAGAACAAGAAGCAAACAAGACTCATGTCACCAATGAAAATGCTTGTATTAATGAAAAGAAAACACCAAAGAGAAAGGGGACTTGGGGTCCCTTCTTCCTCCAAGGGAGGGCTCTTGGACCCCCAAAATTCATCTCTTCTTACAACTTGAAAACTTGAAACAAATGGTGAAAGAATCCCAAGCTAACACCCTCAAAAGGTGATGTGGATTGCTCAAATGGAATGTTGCTAGTATGCTCTTGATGAAAAAAGAGGTTTCCCCAAGAGAATAGCAGTAGCATAACCTTGCAAATGAATTCCTTGAAGATGTAGTGCACCCATGGACTTGTTTTATAGCACCACTTTGAGGTATTGTGAAACCATCTTTTAGTGTGAAAAGGGGTTGTTTAGGGCACCTTTAGCTCTTTGACCAGCCACCCAGCCAGATCCAGCCAAGATTTGGATGTCAAATCCACTTGGAAGCTGAACCATAAGTGGGTGGGATGTCAACCAACATCATAAATGCATCGTTCTCAGGTGTGTGTGGATTTTAGCATCCACAGTCGTGCATCGTGTGCATGTGTGCTTTTCCTGCATTTCTTGATGGTGCATGTGCACACGCACTCTGTATAGTCATAGCGCATCCTAATTTTATAACTGGTTGTATAGTTTTGGACCTTCTAGAACTGCGTTTTTGGTAATTTGGGTCCATGGGTGAACTAGTAGCTGCTTGAAGATGATGGATTCCTGTAACCATTTACGGATGAAATTTCAGTGATAACAATTTCCCTCTGATGGATGAGGTTAGGAGCATACAGATAGTCGAAATTCATCATTTTTTATTCTACGGAGAGTACCTTTGTAAGAAAGAGCGATAGTGAGAGTATCAAGAGTGACCCGTTGGAGGGAGAAGGGAACCTGTAGGACCCAAACTTTCACAAGGTGTGGAAAATAAATAGTTTACAAACGAGGCGGGCATGTCCCATGCTCATTTCATGAAACTCCAAAAAGGGTGTTGTACAGTAACTGAAACTAAAGCGCCCTCGGTGGCGGTTTTGATAAAGGCAGAGGAAAATTCTAATGAGGAACAATACTCTAAATAGTAGGCAATGACATCTGTAAGAAGTATCATGGATTTTGTGGGCATTGATAGCCCAACAAAGTTAAGAGGTCTTCGACAAATATAAAAAACAACTACAATAGTCGCAAAGTAAGACTGATTGGAACATGAGAAAGTGTTGAAGCCGAATGTTATGGGGGTCAATGATAGCAGAGAGCAATGATGGTTCTCCCTGTGTCGTCCGAGACTCCTCATTGTAAAGGTAACGAGAGTTAAGATATTGTCGCCCTTCTGGAAACTGTGCTGATGTCAACAAAAAGGGAGATCTGACTCCAAGAAGAAAAGGGCTTCGCAAAATACACTAGGTGAGGTCAATAACTGAGGAGGTACATGGACGAAGTCAAGATGCATGGAGAATCAAGACTGCCCTTGGTTGGGAATATATGCGAAGTATAAGTGGCCGCAACCGTTCAACTAGGTCGAGTGTCAGGGGGACAACGAGACATGGGATAAGTTGTGCTAGAGGCAGGGCAAAGTGAACAAACTCATAGAGAAGAGGCAGGTGGCCTGTGGGATACTCGGAGTTTATGGACTATGTCAACAAGGGTAGGTGATAAAAAATTCCCCAACCAAGGGTGACATGGGTTGTGTTTTCCAAAAAGGAAGAAGGTTGCCAAAGGTGACGACAAAAAGCTATGTAAGATGCTGGAAACAATGGCTTAATTACAAAGAGAATTAAGAAATTAGTGGGGATAATAATGCAGATATAGAAATGGGTGCCCTAGTGTGAGATGGCTTGGCCTAAGGATAGCGCAATTTGGTTGAAAGACAAGTGGGGGATTGGGGCCCCATAGGCGGGTTTTAGTAGTAGGGAAATGTATGGAGGGAAATCTGAAGATGGGCAAACCGACAGTGGATGAAATGGATGGTAAATGATGTTGCAGGAGTGTAGTCAAAATAAAACCATGAGGAAGTGACCTGGGAGTCCATTGGGTAGGCTAGCAAAATGAGGAGAGTATGTGGTTGATTCGTGACATGATGTAAGACTATCGGGACTCCCATCCCTAAAGTTTGAAAACAACATGTGTGTCAAAGTGCCAAGGGGGGCTATGAATGGGACAACTCATGTGGGGGAGAGTGCTACCAGGTGACAGTACCCAAAATGCAGTGGAGGTGACAGTACTGCAGAGTCGTATATTGTTAATGTCTATGCCATTATTATAGTTCTTTTCATTTCATAAGATAAGAGCATAATAAGAACAAGATCACTGAGAAATACACATCCACAAGAGACACATCATTTATCCTTGGAAACCCTCTAGGGGAAGAAAACCCAGAA
>SNQJ01S0019242.1:156158-175863 GCA_010110895.2 Picea sitchensis | reverse complement strand
GATCTCCCCTTTTAAACCATCCATCTTAGTATCCAACATAGATTCCATTGAATCCATCTTATTTTGTAGTTCATTTATGTCCCTACACATTTCTTAACTTTCATCAAGAGTCCAAGTAGGATTTTCTGGAGGCTTATTTGGTGTAGAAGTTCCCTTTTTTGGTGGCATGTTGGCCAAGTATCACTTTTGAACCTTGATTTTGAGGTGGTTCTGCTAGACAATATTTATTCTATTGTATTTCCCAAGTTTAGGCTCTTCTGGGTATGAAAATTTGTTTTATGTAGTTCTCTGATATTTATTCTCTACAATGCCACAGGTTTGATCAAAATTGTATGGGTCAAGTGGAATTTATGGTAACTTCCCCACAACTTCCCAATTTTTGGTCTTTCCAAGAGATATCACTTGTATAGCGTCCCCCGCACAAAATACTTGATATAAAATTCTAAAACTCACACAAGAAATACTACAGACTATCCACAATCCAATGAAACCAGTCCCACTCAATTTGGATAGTCTAGGAAGAAGTCATGATTGTTTTACCTAGAACACCTTCTTGAGACTAGTCAATAGGACTAGTCAGATACCCTATCTTACACAGGGTGTATATACAAATGTAAGATGACCTAGAAGATGAAAATTTTACCACAGATACCTTACTAATTTCTGTAAATACCCTCCAAAGTTCAGGGTATGAAACATTACAAAAAAAAATTTATAGAGAAAATTCCGCAATGACTCAATTCAGGATGATTCCAGAACCCTATCTTGTATAGGTTGTATCTCGAAAAGTGTAAATCTTCAATAGTTGAATTTTGAACCCAACGTACCTTGATCCGTATAATAAATATTCTCCAAGATGTTCCTTTTGAAATATTGTAGAAAACAATTTATAGCGAAAATTCCAAGGTGTCTCAGATGTAGCAGCGAAACCCCAAGACCTTGAGCTCTGATACCATATGTTAAGAACCAAATATCAATATAGCATAGAAAAACCTCAGAAAAAGTACTCAACGCCTTGAAAAAGAGATAATTGCAGATAATAAGCCTCTTTGAGGGGGAAACCTCCTTTTACCCCGCTTAAATGTTCAAGTACAAGATGATTCAAAATGAAAATATCTCCTTGGTATATATAGGGGACTAGGAGGTATAATTAGAACTAATGGCCTAAAGCTGACATAAATAAAATAACATTACTAATATAATATGCCCCAATTAAGGGGTAATGAGCCAATATTACGGATTAACATTGGAAGTGTTTCTGAGGTGGTTGGGGTAGAGTCGAGAGGCATACCATATTGACAGTTGCGGGTTTGTAGAAGAATTTCTTCACTGGTGAGGAGGACACTACGATCAACCGAATTCTCAGGTTGAGAGGCACCTGAGGTTGGATATTGCCCCATTTTTGGTGGGGTAGGGCTGATCACTTGTTGGGTGTTCATCACACCTTGGTATGGAATGGGGTTTTGAAAAATAGTTGGAGGTAGTGGTTGCAAATATTGTTTTGGGGTCTGTTGAGGGGAAGATTGTGTCAGAGGGCCCTGTGAGTTCATGGATGCCCTCATCCGTTGGAGATAAGGAATTTGGGGGCAATGATGAGTATAATTTCCATACTCACCACATATAGCACAAGGGAAGTTAGTTCAAATATTTTAGTTCTTCCCTTGTCATGGTATATTGTTATTGGTTCCCCCTTGGGGGTCTTGGTATTGGTTTCCCCCAATGGGATGGTTCTGGGGCTCATTCTCGCCTAGTCCTGGATTGTCATTGTGTTGGTTTCTTCCTTTCTTCTTATGATTCAAATTGGCCATATTCAACTGTTCAAATGTATGAACCTGTTGAATGGGAAAGGGATGAACAAAGTTGACGCCAGCATGTGGTTGTCCCTGTGTAGGATTAACCGGTGGGGGAGGACTAGGAAATGGAAAATATGGATTGTTATGTGGATAGGATCCACATGGAATATAGGAAGTAGAGGTACTTACACTAATGCTAGGGTTATATCCAAGGGTTGGGTGTGGACCCGTACTGGATTGAGAGATCAGATACGACATGGGTACTGGTGGGGGTGCCCCCAATGACTTAGGGGGAACAACAGGATATGATTGTTGGTAAAGGGGAGGGGGGTAGTAAGAATTTCCTCCATATGTCGGCAGATACAGAGGTATACCATACATAGTGGGTTGTGGAGGGTATGGATTGTGGTGTGTTGTGGTACCAATAAATCCATCTGCTAAGTGAGACATTCTTGGTTTGTCTTGGCCAAATGGCACGAGTATTGGGGCATCAGGTAGTACTGTATATAAGTATCCTGACTGTGAATAAATGAGTTCGAACTGTTGGGCCATGCTAATGGATTCTTCTTCGGTCTGGGGGAAGGTTGCGGCCACATCTTTGGCAAGGAGGGAAACAAGTGATTTGAGGAACCAATTGAGACATTGTTGGGGGGTAGCATCAGCTTTGCAGAGGCTACGTCGCGACACCATTCATGCATGCGGTCAGAAATATGTGTAGAGGTAGTTTGTTTGAAATCTGAGAGTAGTTTAAGGCCATTGTCATGACAAACAGGAAATTGAAAGAAGGTCAAAAATGCTTTGGCCAAGGATTCAAAAGTTGTGCGGGACCCAGAGTTTTCTTTGACATACCATTCGGTGGATGGGCTAGTGAGTGTATGGTGAAATAACCTCAATCGGATGGAATCATCCATGATATTGTTTGAAGAACACCATAGGTGAAATGTCATGATATGGTTGGCAGGATCAACTTCTGCTTTTCCTTCAAACTTGTGGATGTCTGAAGGGAGTTTGGTAGGCATTGCAGGCCATGTGGGGTTGTGCAATATGGGATCATTGGTGAGTTTATTCAGATCCGGTATGTTGAGGGAAGCTAAATATGGCATATGGGGTGGTGGCGTAGGATTAGTTCCAGCCATAGTGTGAGTGTTCTGAGCACCTGACCCTTGGAGGGGACGAGGTGGGTTTGTGCTCCCCCCTTGAGAGGAAGTTGGCCCCCCACTTCCATGTAAAGGATAGTGAGTGGAAGGTGGGCCTTGGGAATTGGATCCAAGTAAGGTGGAACCAAGCAAAGTTGATCCCAAGATAGTGGCACTCACAGGAGTGTGAGAAGCTGGAGTCGATGAGTTGGCAAGACTAGGAACTCCCCCTAGAATAGGATGGAGATATAGCAAGCGTCCGGAATGATGGGGGTTCTGTGGGTCCCCTATGATGTCCGACTAGCTGAGTGAATGTGTGTGAATGGTGGTGAGAGTGATAAATAAACAAGAGCCTTTGTTGCAATTTCTTTAAACTTTATATGATATATATATATATAAATCAAATGTAATCAGTAGGGCATCATACATAAAGTGTTTTGATAAAGAAGCATATATGTGGATAGGTGGATTTTTTCTGCATGGGGGAACAAAGAAAACAAATGCTCATGTCCTAAAAGGCGTAACGTCCTTCCTCTCAAAATAACACTGGACCTTCCAATAGCACTCGACGGTGGGGTTTGAATCCACCGGAAGAGAAACTAGTGAAGGATGAAGCAATAAGTTATAATGAGGGGTAGAGGGGGCATATCCAGAAAGAACTGACGACATTTCCCAATAGCCACACAAAATCCTATCAAGGTGCAATTGCAACTCACAATTTCCACCTAGGTAGATGTCCTAAAATTTTGTCACTAGGTACCTCGGTCAAACTGCGACATTTACATTTTTGGCCTAAGAAATGGGTCACGGGCTGGATCCCGTCCAAGAGGTGGGTGCCTCAAGGGGGGATGCACAGAACAACCAGACCTCGGCCTTCAACCCTTCATGGGTATTTCCCTGCCTTATGGTGTTAGGAACACTTGACTTGGAGGATTTAAGGTTCCCTATTTCACAACTTCTATTGTTTTGAAAATGTGAGAACCAGATAACGGGGGGTTATTTGGATGCCTATCCTCGAAATCCTACCTAGACTAAAAGATTTTTTTTGGCACCTCTTGTGGAGGAAAACTTAGTGAGTTTTAAAAAAATAAAATAATAAATGGTTGTTTGAGAGATTGGGGGTGTGATCCAACCTCGTTGAAATTATGTGGGAGTGGATAGTTTTGTCAAGAAAAGTGTGGGGTGTTTCAGAATCCCTTTGGAGGAAACTTACTTCAACCTCCATGTTTCGATATGAAAACTATGTGAGTGAGAAGTCACTGTTGTGTGTGAATGAGTGAAAGTGTGACAATGTTTTAATGAATTAGGTGTCACCTTGGTACATGTGGACTTCTCTTGGTCCTTACAAGTCTTTGATTACCTATTTAACTAAATGTATTTGGTACAACCTTGTGGAATTCAAAATTCCCTAGGAAGCTAGCATGTGGACATGTGGTTCCTTTACTATTCCTTTAACTCCCTAATGTGATTTAATCTAAGAAATCTTTGAAACTATCCTAGATTGTGATCATGTGGGAATGTATGGGCCTGTTACAAAACCTTTAAACTTTCTTAGTGATTTAATCTAAGAAAGTGAATTTCAACACTATACTATCTTTGTAGCATGTGGGCATGTATGGGCCCATTACAATCTTGAGATGTGTTTGAAAAATAAACTAAGAGGAGTCCCAAGGGGTCTATTGTCCTCTCCTAAAGATTTTGTCTTTTTAAGGGAGATGAAATTGTCTTTCAACCTCTTTCTGATTCTCAAGATTGCTTTGGAGCACAAGAGAAGAGCATACTCAATGTTTGATATCCAATTTCTAGTCCCAATGCAAGTTGTATATGTGATCTAGAATGATTCCAACTTTTAGTCAAAGCAAGCCATCCATGTGGAAAAATAAAAAGAAAAAAGAGGAAAGATAATGATTTTTAAACCCTAAGTACCTATGTATTTTGACTAATCCCTTTTTATGAGAGGGAATGTAAGTTTGCTTCAGATTACAACATGCCTGGAATAATTTTTAAGAAGGCTACGGGCCTTCAACAAATCATAGAAAATCTTACAATGTGTTCTTTTTTGCACAGGTGCATGGGTTTCAGACTAGATAGAGGCACTCTGAATGCCAATGCATGAACTAAAAAAGAATTTTGAGCACAGGTGTGTAGAAGGCACTGAGTAATGCAGTGATTTCGGAGCACATGTGGACGATGTGTGACTATGGGCCAATAAACCCACACACAACTGTCACACGGCCGTGAAGAAAATTCCAGATGGAATTCTCTCAACTCAACTTTGAATTTGATGTTTTGCAGATCGTCTTGGGCCGGTTATGGTATCTGGAGGTTAAATAAGTAAAAATAAAAGCTAAAATAACCCAAATGGGGTAGGAAATTGATACCCTTCCCTAGTGGTGTCTCCAATCTGTTGCGCCTATTTTGTCACCTAAATGAGCAAAACATAGGTTCTTACAAGCTTAGTTGGGTTAGCTAAGCAAGACAACAATAAAGGAAAGGGTTAGAAGAATAAACATAAAAGACTAAGCTAAGAATTAAAATAGGAAAGGAAAAAACAACTAAACTATTGTGCATAAGGACATAAGAACAAGAAGCAAACAAAACTCATGTCACCGATGAAAAGGCTTGTATTAATGAAAAGAAAACACCAAAGAGAAAGGGGACTTTGGGTCCCTTCTTCCTCCAAGGGAGGGCTCTTGGACCCCCAAAATTGAGCTCTTCTTACAAGTTGAAAAATTGAAAGAAATGGTGAAAGAATCCCAAGCTAACCCACTCAAAAGGTGATGTGGATTGCCCAAATGGAATGGTGCTAGTATGCTCTTGATGAGAAAAGAGGTTTCCCCAAGAGAATAGCAAAAACATAACCTTGCAAATGAATTCCTTGAAGATGTAATGCACCCATGGCCTTGTTTTATAGCACCACTTTGAGGTATTGTCCAACCAACTTTTAGTGTGAAAAGGGGTTGTTTAGGGCACCTTTAGGTCTTTAACTAGCCACCCAGCTAGATCCAACCGAGATTTGGATGTCAAATCGACTTGGAAGCTGAACCAGAAGTGGGTGGGAGGCCAACCAACATCATAAATGCGTTGTTCTCAGGTGTGCGTGGCTTTTATCATCCACAGTCACACATCATGTGCATGTGTGCTTTTCCTGCATTTGTTGATGGCACATGTGCACGCACGCCCTGTATAGTCATAGTGCATCCTGATTTTATAACTAGTTGTATAGTTTTGGACCTTCTGGAAATGCTTTTTTGGTAATTTTGGTCCATGCGTGAACTAATAGTTGTTTGAAGATGTTGGATTCCTGTAACCATTTGCGGATGAAATTTCAGTGATAACACTTTGGTTCCATAACCACTTATACGGCCTAATTCTAGCTCAGTGTCGAAAACTAGGCTCTGAAATTCAATTTTGTCTATTTCGACAATAATTTCCTTATGAAACCTTCTCTTCAACTTCCACTTTCCTATCCCATCCAGGCTCAGTGTTGAAACCATGGATATGATACCAATTTTTAACGTCCCCAACCACCCAACATGCTAGGAAATGCCACAGAGGAACATATTATTGCTCTGATACCAATTTGTAACATCCCCAGCCACCCAACACACCGGGCAACGCCACAAAGGGAAATCTTACTTCTCTGATACCAATTTGTTTTAACACCCCCGACCACCCATGCCGGGCCATGCTATCTCATAAAAATAAAAATTATCATATTCCTATAAATACAACAATAAACAAACAAGATATTCTCCCAATACACATACTGATGCAGAAATAACAGTTAAAGCATACATGCAGTAATCCAGACAAAACCATAGATGTAACAACATATATAAATACATAGCATGTGAATGAACATAAGAAATGAATACTTATCTTTTAATTGAGATCCACCAACTGCATGCATACCTTCCATGAACCTCCCATCCCTATACCACGTTGCTCATCACGCTCAACAGTGGGTCACCCCCGAGCTAGGAATAACCTCCACCCAAGGCAAGGGAATCCTAGAATAGACTGAGGTTACATGAGACTACACAATGAAACTAGAAGGATTCTCTCCAAGAGACTTCTTACGCCCACTACTCATGGACTCTCATTCCCCACATGCATGTTCAACCCCAGGAATATGCACCTTCACTGTTCCACAGTCCATCGACTGCTCCACTTCCCCTTTCAGGGTCTCGGAAACAGGCTAGATGAGGAATTCACAGATCTCTGTAGACTCTCTCTAGGAGAAAATCACCTTGTAGAAATAGGCTAGATGAGGTGCTAGACTCTCTCTAGGAGAAAATCACCTCCCAACAAACTCTCTCACTTGGAGAGAGTTGCTCACATGCCTGACAACATGCCTATTCAACCATAGGCCTGACAACCCGCTTCTTCAACCAACCTCAACTCAGTTCCAACAAGGTGAGGATAACAACAAAGGTTCAATATAACTCAGGGAATGGTAGATACTAGAGTTTGGTAAGGCACAACAAGGTTTTTGAAAGTACATATATGTTGGGCTTCACAAGAAAACACAGGTCGACTTCCACAGTTATTGGTTTTAGAGGTGCGTCCAAGATGCAGAGGTTCACGACAGAGGCCTGACAAGTTAGGTGAAGGATGGGAGAATGGGGAGCGACTCCCCCCAATGATACAACTCTCCATCTTTAACTGCATGCACCCAGGTCGACACTTTTCTTCTTGGAGCTGCATGCACTCCATTTATCATTTGTTCCCTTTCACAAGAACTTAGTATAACTGGGTTTATTTTTACCCACTTTAATATTTTCAATTTTCAGGAATATATTATAATATTCCCTTGGATTAATCCCTCTATATTATCTCCTCTTCCCTAGTCTCTCAGTCCCATACCTTTCCCTACCTAGTGAAGCTTTGTCCCCCATCACAGTTTCTTCGTGGTCGGTTTACATGCAGCGATGTATAATTTTTATTAATGATGTGCATAATTACATATACAAAAATCAGGCTTATTGGCCTTAACATCCTAGATCTTCATCCTATGACATATAATCCTACCATCTTATCAAAACTCAGATTATGAGCCTACAAACATCAATACATTTAATAGGAGCTCGACCCGGGGTATTACAACTAGCCCCATTTTATTTCGGCCAAAATCTCATATGACCATGGGCTATGACCAAGAATTTAGCTAAAAGGAGCTTATATGGATCTTTGAGACTTCGAGGCTCCGGAACTTCGGGCTCCAGAGGTTTCACCTTTATCGCATTCCATTTCCCCCAAATGTCAAATTGGCGAATTTCCGAATAGATGCCTCTTTCAAGCTTCAGGGCTCCAGTAATTTGGAACCTCGGGCTTCAAGAGATCGACTAACTTAACACCTTATTTCCCCCGAACGCCGAATTGGAGAACTCTTGCATGGTACATCTTCGGAGTTTTGAGGCTCCGGTACATCGAAACTCCAGGATTTATTTCTATGTCACACCTTATTTCTCCCGAATGTCGAACTGACGAACTCTCTGAGAGGCTCTCCGGAGCTCATGCTTCAGAGGTCTTTACAACTTCACACCTAAAATATCCTGAATGTTGAATTTTTGAACTGTCAAGGTATTCTTAGCACTGTGCACTAGGGGTACTACATGTCAAAATATAGAGAAGAAATGTGTCCCAATCGACGAGTGACACATGTTGATTTCCAATTGATATATTAGGTATATGAAAGGAACATATATTGTTGACACGTGGCATGCATAAGTGGGTTCATGTCACCCTAGGTGACGTCATCAAGCCACGTCACTCCAGTGCTCTAGGAATTCAGTACTCCGGGCTTCAGAGAATCTTATTGCACAACATTTCAATTGCTCTAAACATCGAACTGGGAAACCCCTAAAGCTTTCAAGAATCAATGGTCCATGCTCCTAATTAAGATCAATGGTCGATAAGAGCTCTAGAACTCCGGGAATTGGAGGATTTCTCAACACAACATAGAATTTTCCGTGAACGTCGAAGTGGCTATCTCCCAAAACTATCGCTCTTTGAAGCTTTATTACTTCAGTGCTCCAGAGCTTTGGGCTTCAGAAGACTTCACACTATAACACCTCAAAACACTCGAACATCAAATTTATGAATATACGCTAACTGGAGCTTCGGGGCTCTAGAGATTCAAAACTTTGGGCTTCAGAGGTTTCTTCTTCAACTTACGTCAAAACTCTCAAAATATGAACTCCCGAAATCCTGAACATGCATTCTCCAGAGCTTCGGTGCTTCGGGCTTCAAGAGACTTCTCCACTCTACATCACAAATATCCCAAAGGATGAATTCTCAAATAATTGATAATATGTAGACACGTGTCCACAAACATGAATGGTCCGGATTGGCTCTGGACTTCGGGGAAAAATCTACTCCACTTAACCACAACCAAAATATCCTGGAGTGTCGAATTGTCGAACCATTGGGGGATCCATAGACTCACCTTCTCCCAGAGATATACGATTGAGATCTACTTTGGGACTACAGGTCTTCGGTGATTTTTCCTCCTTTTTTTCAAAGACTTGAAAACTTTCAAAGAAGTGAAGTCTGAAGGAATTGAGAGGTTAACAACCATGCTACTTCCCCAGATCCGTCCTGTGAGGGATCTGTCTTCTCCCGAACAGATCCAATGGCCATTTTATTTTCCCCGAACCACTGCACCTCCTGATCTTTCAAACCTAGTTAAGGTGCGCTCTTAGAACTGTCTTGGTACTCATGGACGCTCTGAAACTCAAAATATGTCCATTTCGTCAATCACTCTCTATGAAAAGTTTTCTTCAATTTCCACTTACACGACCCATACATGGTAAGTGTTGAAAACTGGAGCTTTGATACCATATTGTAGCATCCCCAAACTTAGGTCGTTGGGATATGCCGCATAACAATTTTTCATTTCTACTATATACATTTATGAAAATTTAAAATAGACATATATATTCTGAAACTACACAGAATCATGCGAAAAAAAAAGAAAGTATACATGCAAAATACACAGGAAAAACCCATAAACATGAAAGCATGTATAAAGACACATGGTGTAATTCACACACAATTGATAATTATAATTTAATACATGACCATGAACTACATGCAGACCTTCCATGATCCTCCCATCCTTAGACCATGCTACTAAGAACTCTAAGTAATGGGTCATCCCTGTGCTGGGACTAAACTCCACTTGGGTAAAGGGGTTTCTAACTAGGTTGAAGCTACTCAAACACTAAGAAGAATTTTTTCCTAGGAGCCTATTCAAACTATCATTCTATAGTCTCAGATTCCCCACATGTCTATCCCACCCCAGGAAGTGTTCCCCTTCCCTGCTCACTAGTCCTTCGACTGCCCCACTTCCCTTCCAGGGCTTCAACAACATGCCAGACATGAAGTGTTAGAGCACTATATATATAGTTGGGGTCCCTTAGGAATTCAATTCCCAACAATTCTATCACCTAGAGAGAGTTTCTCATAGGCCTGAAAACCTTCCTCTTCAATCCCATAGGCCTGAGAACCCGCTTCTTCAATCCTGCTCTACAGGCTCAGGTGAAGGAAACAACAAAAGACGAGTATAGAATAATTGATGGCATAGATGCTAGTAGCAACGGTGTTCGAGAAAGGAACAGGGTGCTTCTCATAACTGGGAAGGTACAAGAGATGGAAACAATATAGTTCAGGTAAGGGACCGTACTGGCTCAAGAAATGTAGCATGTACCACTCCAGGAGTGCATGAAGGTTGTAGAGGTCGATTACTGGAGTGACTGTAATAATTGTGAGTGCTCTCGTGAATGGGGAGAATGGTTGAGTGAGTCTGAAATGGACTAATTTCCCCACATTTATTTGCATGCGCCCTTGATTACACATGCCCCTCCAGGAGCTCATTTCTCTCCAGTTGTATTTCATTCCAGTTTCTCATAATAACTTAGGATATCATAATCTTTATCCATGCTAACTTAGTCTCTAGGAATAATATTATAATATTTCCTTAGAGATAATCCCTCTATCTTAGCCCCTTTCCTAGGATCCTAGCCCCCTTCGTAGTGGAGTTTAGTCCCCCATACTCTTTTATCGTGGTCAGTCTACATGCAATGATGTATTTTATTAATGATATGAGTGATTACCTATACAAAAATAGGCTCACTAGCCTTTAACATCTAGGCTCTCCATCCTAATATTCACATAAGCCTTCTAGGTTATAACAACCAGGCTCACCATCCTATAAACATATTTAGGTTTACAACTGGGGTTCAGTCTTGGGGTGTTAAATAAGATGTCCTTAATCAAGAAGGATATTCATAGGGTGGTAGATTTTAACCTTGTACAATAGTTATTGCAAACATGAGGAGTCGGTTGAGACATCCCAAGGAAATCAAGGTATTGTAGATTTTAACCTTGTACAATATTTACTTCAAACATGTTTTCATTAAAAGAACAAAAAATATACAATGGAAAATATACACATTACATAGATATTTTCCCCTCGAAACCCAAAACGGGAAAACCAACATATTTTATATTCATTCATAGTGATACATTATTTACAATACAATATACATATAGGAGCCAGTGGCATCCAAAACCCTAACCCAATGACCTAGATTAGTCAAAAACCATAATTCCTTAATTGGAAATAGAAAACCATTAGAAAATACCATGTGCTGGAAAACTTCCCAACAATGGACACGAAAATCGAGGACACAAAAAACAAGGAAGAAATATGACACTTTTCCCGAGGAAAAAAATCACATACCCAACAGGTATGGCCAGCGATACTATTTCTCCATAAGAGAAAATATTACCTTGCATAAAGACATCTAACCCTAATCAAATTGATGAGGTAGATGTTGAAACTCCGAGAGACAATGATGTTGAAACCCAAGAAGATCTTGTGCATGATGCCATTGTTACAAAAGAGCCAGTAGTAATTGACACAGAGACAGTTGAAAGTGACGAAGTCACTGAAATCGATGCTAAGACTCTAATATTTGAGAATGAAACTCCAGGAGGTGAGGTACAACATAATGATAAAGGGGTATAAGAGCCATCTTTGGCTGACACAAAAAAACCTGCCCAAGATGTTGTTTTTACACAAGAACCAACAATGTCTACAAATGAGGTAGTTCAACCTAAAGAATAAGGGAGTTGATAAATTACCCATGATATTGATATACTGGTTGTTGAAACTCATAAGTGAAAGTAGTTATCCCTGTCATTTTAGGCAGGGGAAATCCACATCCAGGAGCAGAAAAGGATTATCCATGATCTCAGAGAAAAATGTGCATAATAGTTGGTGTTTTATAAATAGAGGAGGGATAAGTTGAAAGAAGTGAGACAATAAATAAAGGAGCTAAAAGATGAGGTGTAGACCATGCAATTCAAAAAGGATAAAATGTGTGACCTGGTACATGAATTATTGAAATGTAGGTGCCCTTCCCTTGCTTATCCACTATTCCTCCAAGAACAATTCATTATTTTCCAATTGGTAGCTCTAAAATAAGATAGACTTTATAAGTTTGATTCTAGTATTTATTTTTTGAATCCCTTCTTTCATATAAGTCTTGTAGATCAACATTTTCTATGTGAATTATACAGGCATGAGTTTAACTTGTTTGGAGAATGAAATTTTAAAATTTCAACACATGTTGAGGATATTAAGTTGAGGGATTTTACTTCATTTGTCAATAATTAAGTAAGGTGGAAGGAAACCAATGACACCATGAAACAAATTCAAATAGATAAAACGTTATGGATCAAAGGATAACCTACCCCTTATACTAATATAACTAGATATTTTTATAAATTTATTGGTTCAGAAGAATGGGTTTCCACCATAAATTATGTCTGGTTTTTTATATTGGACCTCTACCTAAGACGAATTAATATGCAATTGCAGGAATCCTTGGCGATTAGTCATCTTAGATGGGAAGCTTCTGGTGATGAGAAAAAAATTAGGGATCCCTACGGGTATCCAAATTTTACTGATGCCCTCTCTAGAGTAAATAATTATACGGATGGTATCAGACACTGTGGATATAGGTGGCTTGGATATAGATTGCTACATCCTATAACCTCACTAATATTAACCTCCAATACTTCCAATTTGACTCAAACTATGAATGATTAGTGAGTTTCATGAGGACATGCAATTGATTTAGTTGGGGGGATATGATGGGTTCAAGAATATACACCTTTTTATCATCCTTTTTATTGTTACTTCACCCTCTTTTATTATATCAACCATTCATTTCCATAACCATTGTTTTCCAATATCTTTTCTTTTTGTCCAAGTATGCTACGATCATATGTTTCCTCAATTCATTCGTAATTGTTATTTTTCTAAGAATAGCTTAGAAGAGGGATCTTTTAAAAACCAGAGAAATTCAACTAACAAAACTATTCTACTTTTTGGATCAATTAGTCTAGTCAATGAGAAACAACATATGCACATGTACTTCTTGAGTTTGTTTAATAAAGATTCAACAAGTTTGTGATTTATTTTTATGTGAAAATAAGTTGTAGTTCATGTATCTTTTCCATTCCCTTCTAAGGAGGAAGGGCCCTCCTCTTTAGCAAAATTGTTTTTACTATATTACTAGGTAGATTTATATTGAGAGTGATTTTTGTAGTGTGTTTCATATATTTTTTTGTTACTTTATTTTATTATATTACGAAGTATTCTTGTGCATATGCAGAGTGATGTTACTCACACTATATTTTGAATTTGTTTTAGATAAAAAATTGTTTTTGTTATAGGTCTTTAGTGTTGTACTGATTGATGTTGATTAATTTCAAATAAACTTGGAATGTTGTAGACGGTTCCCATTTTAGGAATCATCATCTTTCTTTTAATCTATTTCCTATCAGTAGGATGTGCTTCTTTCCAGTTGAATGGGTTACCTCATTTACAAAGAGTGAATTTATTTTGTTTCTAGCGAATCTGTGTCTTCTTTTATTTCCCAACAAGAGTGCTTTCTATTTCAGAAAGTGTGGTTTATGCAAGATTGCCTTCCATTTCAGGAAGAGTGGTTTCCTTTCATTTATGCAAGAGTTCTTTCCATTTCAACAAGTGTAGTTTATTTTCATTTATGAAAAAGTGGATCTATTCCATTTATGCAAGTGTAGGTTTATTTCCTTTAATGCAAGAGGGAGATTTGATCAATTTATTTCAGAAAGTGTTTCTTTAAATTGAGTAGTGTGAGAGAATTTATAATTTAGTATTCCAGTTTTATTTCCAACAAGTGTTTTATTTCAGCAATGTGATCTTACTTTTAGCAAGTGTGCAGATTATTTAATTCAAAGTAAGATTGTTTTATCCATTAGGTTTGGATTGTAATTCAACATTATGTTTTCTTGTCAATAGTGAATATCTTATTTTGTAGTGTGTGTGTAATTCTCAATATTTTATCCTTCAGCTCATAGGATATTGTTAGTTAGAGAATTGTTGATTGGATATATTTTGCACAATAACCTTCGAATAATAGATGCACCCGATGTTGGAAATTAATTTATTGGATATTTTAATAACACAATTAAATAAACAAAAAAACTACATTCCCAATAATTCCAAGAAGAAGATGAGAGACTGAGCACCAAAAAATCAAGGTAATTCTCATGCTTCGATTTCTATTCATTCTTCTCCCAATCCATGGATCTTGAATTCAGGAGAATCCCATCACATGGAAGCCACACAAGATGTCTTATCTTATTTAAATACATGCATGGGTCCTAATATCCTCAAGGGTGATGATTCCCTAGTGGAAGTCATTAGACAAGGGAGAGTAGAGCTCCAACTTTAAGTTTTGAGAATGTCTTGCATGTTCTAAACATTTCCATGCATATACTCTCTGTTTATTAGATAACACATACAAGCAGAATAAAAAGGGTGTAATTCAAATTGGATTATGTGGATATATATGAAATGAATGACAACTCCAAGACTATTATTGGTGAGGTGAATCACTATTTTCAATTGTATACATTTCCCATATTTATTGCTAAATATGAACTCGTATTGCTACTAATGCATTTTGATGATGATGGTAGACTCTGGCGTGAGATATTTGGTCATTCAAATTTCAGTTACATGCAACCACTAAACAAAGAATGAATGGTCAAAGGCTTTCCCAACATACACTTTTTTGAAGGATTTTGTCAAGGATGCACTCGCAAAAATCCTCAAGAGAAGTTTGAGAAAATGAAGGCTTAGAGGCCCCCCTCTTTATTCAAGCTTACCCAAAGTGATATCATGGTTCCTTTTCTTGATCCTTAAATCAACAAGGTCATAAATGTGTTGATAATCATCGATGATTTCTCAAGGCACACTTGCTTATATTTTCTTAGGAATAAGTCTGACGTTTTTGAGAATCTCAAATATTTCAAAGTGCATGCAGAGACATATTTAAGAAAGAAGATAGAAATTTCCTTCATGGATAATGGGGGGGAGTATCAAAACAAGGATTTCCAACATATTTTTGCATAAGAAAGCATACAATTACAACATATGGTATGATACACTCCGCAAAAATATGGGGTTGTTGAGAGGAAGAACTGATCTCTCAAAGAGATGGCCAATTTGTGTTGCATGCAAGGTCACTTCCTTCTAGCCTTTAGGCTAAATAAATTAATTGTACTAATTACATATAGAGCATATCTCCTCACATATCAATGAAATATGGGACACATTTTGAGACATGGAGTAGCATCAAACTAGAGGTAACCCACTTTTGAATCTTTGGATCACATGCATGGGCCTGCATGCCCTAAGAAAAGAGGAAGGAATTAGATCTTTAGATCACAACATGAATCTTCGTGGGATATACCTAAGGTGTGAAGGGTTATAGATTGATATATCCCTCAATGGTAAATATCATCATTGTTTGAGGAAATTCCCATGCATGCGATATTACCCCTAGGCCGAACCCCAAATTGTAAATGTATATGTTGTGTTTATAAGCTTGTGAGATGTTTTATATAATTTTTTCTTGCAGCTTCCATGGTATAGAATGCACATGTACTATGCACTAAAATGACAAAGTGTGCACATTCCAGTATACTGCCCGCATCAAACTTTAGTGCACGCGATTTTGAGGCCAGAGAGCCTTTTGTGTATATGTTGTGTTTTACAGGCTGGTGAGCCAGTTATTAAGAGATAGAATTCTTATGTGTTGAATTAGGCTAGAGAGCCTAGATGTTGAAGGCTAGTGAGCCTATTTTTATATATGTAAATACTGATATCATTAATATAATACATCAATGCATGTAGACCGACCACGATAAAAGAGTATGGGGGAATAAACTCCACTAGTTAGGGAAACAGGGGGATACAATTTAAGGACAAGGGGCTAAGATACGGAGCTTAAGCCAAAAAGGAATATTATATTAATATTACTTAAAGTATAAAGTATGGATAATTCATTTATCCTAGGTTTTAAGGATGGGGACAAGTGGGCCAAAGTAGGTCTCAACATGACAAGTGTCAAGTTGGGAACATTCATACATATAGTTTGGACTTAGTTCATTTTCTCATTCATTCATTCATTCCATCATCATTCACTCACTCATTGAGTTGTCCTTTGTACCTTTCTGTTACTATCATTGTACCTATATCCATACCCATACTTGGTTATCTTAGGAGTTGGACTAAAGAAGCGGGTTGTCAAGCCCGTGGGATACTGAAGAGGTGGGTTGTCAGGATCATCAATAATTCTCTCTAGGTGAGAAAATTGTTGGGATTTGATTTCCTGAAGGTGCTAAAATACAACTACAGGGCTCTGAGACTTCCTGTCTGGCCTATTGTTGAAGCCCTAGAAGGGAAGTGGGGAAACCGAGGGACTGTTGAGCAGAGAAGGGGCACACTTCTTGGGGTGGGATAGGCATGTGGGGAATGAGGGACTGTAGGCTGTTAGTTTGAGTTGGTACCTGTGACATAGTATTTCGTTTTGTCTGAGATACATCAACCTGGTTAGGAACCCCTTTACCGAGGTGGAGTTTAATACCAGCTCGGGGGTGACCCACCACTGAGAGTTATGAGCAACTTGGTCTAAAGCTGGGAGGTTCGTGCAAGGTCTGCACGTAGTTGGTGATATTCATACCAAGATAAGTATCAATTTTATATTAGATTACATGTTGCATTATTATTTATGTGTTTATTTTTATGGGTTTTTCCGATGTGTGGCCTATACCTGTCTTTATATTTATTGGTATTTCCTATCTATGCTGCATGTACATATTTACCATTATTTACGTATGAATCTATGCATCTACAAAATGAATTTTTCTGTTTTAATTTTTATATATAAAGTTCTACAATAGTTTCTATGTGTGTATGTTTTAACTTGCATACAGTTCGAAAAATATTGTGTGGCATAGCCCAGTTGGATGTTACAATATGGTATCATAGCATGCAATATTTTTCGGTGGCATGACCCGAACTGGGTGGTCGGGTATGTTACACATGCACCTAGGGATCCACATGCAAAGGCCTATAGACATTCGATATGATTCATCCTCCCATTCAAATCAACCTTTATATCTAAGTTCCAATTCATATTTGGATGTGTTGGTTGTGGATCCTGCTTATCTTCTTGATTCCGAGGTTTTCTTCAGCCATTCTTGGACCCCATTCCCAAATGGGGGGTGTGGGAGGGATTTCTGTCCCACAAATGACGCCAGGGGGATCCAGGGAGGGCAGTGACAATTTTTGTATCCCCCCTTGGAGAGGGATTCAGGGGAAGTTCCCCTGAAGCGAAATATTGGGAAAATTGTCTTGTAAAATATGGTAATTTAGTAGTCAATCTGGGTTGTTCATTATAAGGTTACATATTTGATGATAGAAGTTATTTTTAGGGTTTTCCCCTATAAGAAAACCATGTTTTATGAGGTAATTATATTACAACTATGTATTATTGTGAATATTGTATTCTGAGAGAGGAGACTCTGAGAGAAAGAAGAGGGAGTTACAACAAGTGTGTTGTAGGTTGTATCCCTTCATTTTGTTGGATAATAAAACATAAGGACTTGGAAATTTATCTGGTATATGTAGCCCACACTGGGTGAACCATGCATATCTGTGTCTCTATTGTATTTTGTATCTTTTGTGTTTAATTTCTGCATTTTATTTTATTTTATTTTATTTCTCTGTGATCCTGTTTTTCTAACTGGATGATGATCAAAATGCATATGATGAGCCACATTAGATTCACATGCATTGCTAAATGGATATAGATTCATACCCTCATACCTACCCAGAGGATGAAGGGAATCCCTTATATGAAATTGTTATGTAGCAGGAGTACAACTCTCTCCTCAAGAAACAAACTTGGGATTTGGTTCCACTTTATTTAGATAGGAAGCTTGTCATGTGAAAATGAGTCTATAGGACCAATAATGAAATAGATGGAAATGTGTGAAGGTATAAGGCAAGATGTCTTACCAAAATATTTTAGCAGATCGACTTGATTGACTATGATGAGACCTTTTCTCCAGTAGAAAAAATGGACTCCATATGGTTATCCCTTACCATTGTAGCAGCTAAGGGGTGGGAAGTTCACCAGATGGACGTGAAGAATGTCTTTATTCATGAGGATATCTCATAATATATTTACATGGAGTATCCTCATGGGTTCAAACATAAGTCATCCTTAATATGATGACTAAAAAATTCAATCTATGGCCTCAAGCAGGAACCTAGAGCATGATATGCTAATATGGATTCATATTTTCTATCACATAACTTTGTTAGATGTAAATAAAATCCCAAATGTATACATTCTAAGGACCTCATATTCCTTGTTGATATTAGTTATATATGCATATGACCTATTGATCTTAGGTATTTTCGGCCTCAACAATTTTTGTAGTAAAACACATTTTTCATAATAGATTCTCTATGATTGATATTTGTCAACTTCACTTTTTGCTTTTTTTTAGGTCATCCAAGATGCTTCATATGTAAAGCTATATCAGACTAATTATGTGAGGGATCTCTTTCTTACATTCCACATTATTGAATGCAAGTATTCGGCCACACCCTTCTTTTCCATATTACATCTTGATAATTGTAGGGATACACCATTTATGGCTAGCACCTTGTATCAGAAGCTAGTGGGGATCCTTCTATATCTTAACCACACTCGACCAAATCTATCATATGAAGTAGGGGTAGTTTCCAGGTACATTCAAGAGTTGTATGAGATACATTATATGGTTTTCAAGTGCATCCTCATATATGTTTAGAGTACCACCAGTTATGGGATTCACTATGCAACAAGTTGTCCATCGAATCAGATCGGCTTCATAGATTTTGATTAGGATGGAAGTAGCACATTTTTCAAGTGCACCTCTGGGTATGTTCTTAGTTTCGGATCCAGTCCCATCGATTGTTTGATTAAAAAGAAGTAACTAATTTATTTTTCGCCAGTAAAGGAGGAATATAGAGAAACAATCAACATCACCATTTAGGAAATTTGTCTATAGAAATTCCTCACTAAGCTCAATATATGATTCCATCATTTGAATGCCATCTACTGTGACAACCATATCACTCTCAAATTTTTCAAAGATATATTCCAATGATAGCGAACAAAACACATCAAGATCCATATGCATTACATAAGAGAGCTAGTTCATGACATGATCATCGATTTGCAATATTTTCCTTCCTCTAAACAAATTGTTGATATATTCACTAATAAATTCACTAATTAGAAGTTCCACTTTATGTACGATCATCTTCAAGTGAAGGAGACAACTTCCTAATAGTTTTTTTTTTTTTTTCAT
>SNQJ01S0019242.1:123170-156148 GCA_010110895.2 Picea sitchensis | reverse complement strand
GGGGGGGGGGGGAAGGGGTTCTCATGAGGTTTTCCCTCTTTCTTCATTTTCTGGTGTTCATTTATTATATGCATTGTAAAATTGGCACCTAACATGGTTTTTTCCCATGACCCATGCACTGTGTTTACTCCCTAGTAGTGTTCAAGAGGGGTGTTAGAGATATTTCACACCCATATATATTTCTTTTTTCTAACTTTACTAACCTATGCTGAGGGTTCGACCCATAGTTGAGAATATTCTCTTGTGAGAATATTCCACAGTAGAATAGAGTGCCACCTCTTCTTTAGTCTTGAGTCAATTACACTTAAGTTAGACTAGTACAGTAGATTCATGCATGGAAACCTGAGTATTACCACCATGTGTTGCATGCATATCTTAGGATCATAACTAAAATGATGCACTTACCTTGGGATCATCAACATGAAGTTTCCACTCATGTTCATGCATGATTCTCTCCTCACTCCACTAGTGATTATCCAAAAAAACTGATGAATGCATGGCGAGTTAACTAGCTATTGATGGTAGTTCACTTCAGAGTCTATTAGTATGTGTCCACTGCTTGCACACTGAGAGGGGGGTGAATCAATATGAGCACTTTTTACCACTTTCACTGACAATATATAAACTTCAACTTTATCAACAATATATCATTTATGATTACATTCAATCTATCATGAGAATATAACCATAGCTAATACCATTCATTAATATCACATCAGATACACAGTACACTAGAATTTACATGGAAACCCAAATGGGAGAAAACCATGAAAATATTTATTATATATATCAAGATTATATTCATACGAAGCACCAACTTCCCAATTCTCTAGAACTAACTAGAAGGAGGCTCTAGCCCTCTATTTATAGGCTCCAACATGAAGGAAGATATAAATCCTTGAATTCTCTAGCTGCAACTGGAAGGAGGCTACAACCCCCAAGTTTATAGGCTCCAACATGAAGGAAGCTCCAACTCCCTATATTCTTTGTCTCCAATGATAACAAGGCTATGACCCCCTGATTTACAGGTTCCAACCTGAAGGAAAATTCAACTCCCTGTGTTCTTCAGCTCCAATCTAAAGGAGGCTACAACCCAATTTCCTTGCCCCATATCATTTCTCTGAAATATAAGTGTAGACTCAAACTGACACTACCATTGATACTTTCACTATCACTGTCACATCAAACTATCACAATCACTAACACTGTCATGGTCACTATCATTGTCACTGTCACTGATATACCATCATCAAATAGACTGGATAATACACCAAGACCATCACCAATAACATATCTCAACCAGATTCCCAAGATCATCAAGAAATGCCTCACACATATACCAAAGTATATCTCAAACAATGTGCCTAATATCCAATATGCTCCTAAAATCAAGAGATATTCCATAAACCATGTACCATGAGATGTTCCTCAACCATATACCATATCACTCATGATATGTCTCAATCATGCCATACACTATGTACCATAAGATATCATCAATGAAGAACCTCAAGCATGTGATAACATCACCATGACATATACCAAACCATATATAAAGACAAATAATATATTCTTATAATCAATGTACCATAACATCACCAAGGTGTACCTCAAAGAATATGCCCAAATATCAAAAACATGCCTCAAACATGTATCAAGACACAAACCTCAAAACATGTTTAAAACATACTTTTAATACTGTAGCAGACCTGATACACAAGATTCAAACCTGTAGCTCTTTCTTGGCATGATCAACCTGGTACTAGAATCCTCCTCAAAACCTTTTCACAGATCTGCGACTTGTACAATATCAACACACAGATATATGTGTTTTTTCTCTTAGGCGACCTGCATACATCTGCACCTTGCCCATTGTCAACCCGCATATCACCTATCTTCACTTTTCTACATTGTGACCCATGTACATTCATGCGTTGATTAAATTTAACCCGTAGATAACCTCATAAAGCTAGTTCAATCACATCCATACACTTCGCTCCTTCAGACTTTCCATACCTCATATATGATACAAAAATATTTACCAAAATATTACCTGAAAGATAGATAATCATTGAACTTGTATGTGTGCATATGATAGAATTATTGTGGTGTATTTATACTTTTACAAAGTAACTTCTTTCCTTAATGATAGTACTAACCACTTTACCCTTTAATTAAGACTTGTAACTTTTTAGTGGTTCTTAACCATTTTTCAAGGCTTCCAACTTCAAGAGAGAATATCTCCTCAACCATGAGGAACTACGAGGCATACCACCTACTGCTGGAAATGGAACAAAGAGGAATATCCATCTATGATGGTTTTGCCATCATTTACGTTTCACTTCATTTCCTTATTCCTAAAGAAAATTTTAGGATTCATGAACACACCTTTGGGGATTTTTGTAGAATTCTTCAAATGCATCCATCACATCTATTGACATCAATGACAACCACTTTTGTTGACATTAATGACAACCAACTTACAAAAAACATCCCCCTTTTTGATTGATGGAAACAATCCAACACTCATTCTCCCCCTGTGACCATTGCTCATAAAGTTAGAGGAGGTCGCCCTAATGTCGAGTAATGTGCCTCTTAAACATGAGGATAGAAACATCAAAAGATATCGGTGATGATAACTCATCACAGGGGGAGTATGAATGTTGGTTTGTTTCCACTAATGACAAATGGGTAAGTTGGTTGTAAATAATTTCAACATATGTGATGGGTGCATTTGAAGAAGTCTACAAGAATCCTCGGAGGTTTGGTCATGAAGCCTGAAGTTGTTTTGAGGAATAAGGACATGAAGGATAGTGTGAATGAAAGTAACAACATCATATATGTATATCCCTTGTCATGTAGTTTCTAGTAGTAGGTGGTATTCCTCATAGTTCCTCACGATTGATGAGATATTCTCTTTGTTGGATTATTGAGAGGGGGGGTGAATCAATAATGAACAATTATACCACTTATTAATCCTTTAAACCATAATGTATATTTCTTTTAATTATTCAACCATGTTCATTTATTCATCATCAATATATTATTGTATCATAAACATTAACATCCAACAGTGCATAATAAACAATAAAAAAACACATACACATAATGCACAGTACACCAATATTATGTGGAAACCCAATCCGGGAGAAAACCACGAAAATTTTCTTTTATATGTCAAGAATTACATTCAAGGAAGAACCAACTTCCACTTGTCTAGCTCGAATTGGAAGGAGGCTCCAACCTCCTAGTTTCTCAGGCTCCAACCTCAAAGAAGCTCCAACTCCCTATTTCTTTGGCTCCAACCAGAAGGAGGCTACCACTCCCTGGGTTATCCGGCTACAACCGGAAGGTGGCTACAACCACCTAGTTCTTAGGATCTAACCGAAAGGAATATCCAACTCCCTTATTCTATGAAACCAACCAGAAATATAAGTGTCAAATGATGAAACCACTACCACACTGTCCCTGTGAGATATACCATTGTAAACCTGTACCAATCTGTGCCAACAACCTGTAACCAACATGTACCAACATATACCAACAACCTGTACCAATAATATCCTCAATGTATAAGATATGATAACATAGATATCATACCCAATATCACCATATTATCACTCAAACCATGTGCATCTATGTCTCTCTAGTCATGTGCCATACATGTGCATACAATCATAATCATGTGTAATAAACCCTCACATGGACTAGACATCAAAGTCTTACTGATATGCATCCCCAAACTAAACCATCAACTTCAACAACACATCACAACCAAAACACCAATATCCAGATGCCAAATACCAACTGTATCCCTCAACAAATATGATGCATGCAACAATATTGAACAACCAATACCATCTCAACAGCTAAACCCTAGCTCATAGAACATACTTCAAACAAGCTGTGCCATATCTCTCATAAATAGACTCCAACCATGATATTGCCATGGTTATGTTGTCATGATTCTGTTGTCGCGGTTCTGTTTCCATGATTCTGTTGTTGTTGTTTTGTTGTTGCAATTCTTCTATTGTGATTTTTCTATCTCACTTTTTATGCCCCGATTTTTTTTCCAAACTTTTTCTTTTTCTACTGCACTTTTCCTGTCACGATTTTTCTTCTGCTCTTTTTTTTCCGCACTTTTTCTACTATGATTTTTCTACCACAATTTTTCTATCGCACTTTTTCTACCGTAAATTTGATTTATCAATAATACCTTCCAAATAACCTTTCAAAAATGATATTCAATGAAGTTCAATAGAAAACAATGAGAGAGGCTTGTCCTTTCCTTTATACTCTTCTTGTCTTCCTCTAGAATTTTCCTTGCAACGAATTTATGTCTTTCACCATCTTCTAGGGTTAACCCATTAAGCCACTTTTTTCCACTTAACCACTTTGTCCACTTTGACTATTCAACCTTTGTCCACTTAACTCAACCACTTTACCACAAATAGTAGGTTATCCACTTTTAGCTACAACTAACTTTATTATTTAATTAATTTATTTTGCAACCACTTTGACTTATCCATAAATATTAAACTCACCACTTCTTGTTGCATCCACTTTATTATTTAAATAATTTCTCTTTGCAACCACTTTGACTACTTTATTATTTAAATAATTTCTCTTTACTCAAAACTTCTTGTTGAAACTAACTTTTATATAATTATTCAATTCATAACTTCTTTTCCCTTAACTAAATTCTTGTTGCAACTGCTTTAGTATTTAATTTATTTCTTTTTCAACCACTTTGATTATTCAAAATTCTCATCAAAACTACTTTACCACAATTACCAAACTCACAACTTATTGTTGCAACTACTTTATTTTTAATTATTTTATTAATGAAACAACTATACCCATTATTAACTCCTAGTTTCACCCACTTTGACTAGTCAACTTATTCTAGGCATTTCTAGAATAATTTGACTTCTTTTACCTTCTAGGAGCTTCTAGATAACTCATGAGGGTTCTCCAACTTCACAAGGCCATAAATATCTAAAAATGAGTAGTTATATGACGTTCCACATTTCATTGGAAATGGTCTGACATGTATTATCCATCTAGAATAGTATTACTTGCATATACATTGATCTTCATTACATTATTCCTCATCCAAACTTAGGTTCCTTACCCATACCTCTAGAGCTACCATAATGTGCTACCAAACATCTCAAATTTTGACATCAATCTCTAAGGGTTGACATCAATCTACAACATCACTCTCCAAGGGTTGACACCAATGACAACCAACTATCCAACTTTCCATCCATCTAGACCAACTGTTTGACACTCTCTTGAAGTTGGAAGCCCATAATAATGGTTAAGAACCCCTAAACAATTACAAGTCTTAATTAAAGGGTAAAGTGGTTGTTCCTAAAATTAAGGAAATCAATTACTTTTTAAAAGTATAAATACACCACAAGAAGTCTATCATATGTACATGTAGCTATGTCAAGGCTAGTAATCAAGGATCAGGTCATCCTACTTGCTCGGCTAGACTTGGTTTACTAACATTCTGACACATTTTTTGATATCATTATTCATTCTCCTAGGTCATTAAAAAATCTAATAAACCCTAATCTGAGACAATATGCCAATGGTGTGATTGATTCTATGTCCCATGCTATTTTTCACTAGTTAAAAATACAAATGAGTTGAATGTAAATATATATGAATGCACCCACAACTACACCATCATCTAAAAATTCCACAATCCTTTCTCATATATTTGAAATTCATTCAATGCGATCCATAGATACAAATAATTTTTTGCAACCTAGGGTTAAGAAAAGAAATAAGAAGAAAAATTCTAACACTAGGCAAGAGACTACTCAAAATTAAAATTCTAATGCAAGAGGCATGAAAGAGAAGAAACTGAAGTTTCCTTGAGATACTTTCAATGGAAACCTCATTTCTCACTAGTGTCCTAAGATGAATTACATTCATCGATATTTATATCATTGATGAGATCAATGACAACTCAATTTTATAACAAATCTATTCCCACCATAGTATAAACAAATGTTTATGACAAACCCTTCACCTCTGCAATGGGGCACGCAAGGAAACTATCGACAAGGGGAAAATACATTAAATGAAACATTTATATGTGTGATGAAGTGGTTAACCTCCAAACTTTAGCTCATAATTACAATAATATTAAAAGTGGTCCTTTTGATAAGGATCTCTCTTCTACTTACCCTAGCAGCCCTCTCTAGATAGAGAATCCATAATTTTATATAGTTATTTTTACACCTAAGGGTGTTCTATGAAGGTCGACACATAATCCTAACACATTGGATTCCATAATTATATTATTGTTGAAGAATTATCCCAAGCACCCTATGTCATTTTTTCCCTTGAATTCCTTCAAAAATTTCCCATAAAAAAAAAAGAATTGTTGTCTATAATAGGTGGAATTGATCCCTTGGATACTCTCTTAATTAATTTTTACATTAATAGAGTCGGCGTAGGATCCCTTACCAAATTTATTTTTAAATTCAAGTGACTTCCTATGGGACTAATATCTTCAAGATTTTTGTCAATGGAGGACCCTCCACTTGCATCATATCCTTTTCATGTTGGATATTCTTAGGTTCTCTATTCTTTGTCCAATTGAACACCATGATTAAAGTGTTGGTTTTTCATATGTTCAAGCCTCATGGAACCATTACCACCTTTCCTATTGAGTTATTTGGAAAGATTATTTCAATTGAATTTGAAGTAGTCAAAACCTCGCTAGATTATAATATTTTTCTAGAGAGTAGTTTATTCTATATGGTGATGATTATTGTGTCTTTGGTATTTAGGGTACATCTATTTCCCCATGAAGCAAAATTGGTTACTATTGATCATTTGGCCTATTGTATGCCAAATTCTAGAACCAACATTGGTACACACATCCAATTTGTTAGTGTTTCCTTGAGTGTTTGTGATAGTGTTGGTGTTGGCATGTTTAAGGAATCATTATTGATGGGTACATTTATCTTGCATACACCATTCAATTATTACAACATATCCCCTATATGTATGATCTCTTCAAGTTTTATTAAATTACATGGTAGCTCCTTGGATTCTAGATCTGTTTTGTCTAATATGTTAGTTATTCAATGGGATCCTTGCATAGTACCTCATCCTTCAGAAGTAGATTCATTTGGATAAGGAATTCCACCAAGTGTAGTAGATATTTCCTATCATTTGATCTAGGTAGCATTATTTGAACCTGATCATAAACTCTATTTTTATATGGAATATGACGAGAACACTTATTCCTTTTGAGTTGTTAATTCTCCCAGTCCATGTTATTTTTTGGATACTAGGTTACCTTCAGATGAGTCATGGATATGATCAATAAACCATGGGAATATATGTATCATTGATCATACTTTACTCCTAAATTGGAATATTTTGAGGTTGACATGAACAAACTAGTTTCCTTTAACAATTTTTATTGGTACCAATCCCTTATCCTGTCACATGATGTGTATTTAGAAGGTAATTTGGATAAATATCGAAGACTTTACTCATCAACATCTTAGTGAAGGCATCTATCATTAAGAATATGATTATAGGTTTGGATTATTCCCCTTGAGAAATTGAACTATATACTACCGCGTTCAAAGAATTTCATGATGTTTTCTCTTTGACATATGAAGAAATGTGAGGCATTGATCCTTGCATCATAGTGCATGAGATCAAAACATATGAAAAATCTAATCATGCTCGGAAAAATGTATTCCCTGTTAATCCACAAAAGGAAATTATAATCAAGGTAGAGTTATAAAAGTTACTTAATTCTAGCTTCATTTATTTGGTTCCCTTAACCAAATGGGTCTCCATTATCATTATAGTAATGAAAAAAATGGCAATTTTAGGGTTTGTATTGATTTAAGGGATATAAACAAGGCTTGTAATAATGATGATTATCCTACCCCGTTCATTGATAATATTATGGATGAATGTGCCAAAAGTGAGATATTTTATTTCGTGGATGGGTTCTCTGGTTATAATCAAATACAAATAAAACGGGAATACCAACAAAAGAATAAATTTATCTATCCCTAGGGTACCTTCTCTTATTGGAAATTGTCATTTGGTCTTCAAACTGTTGGGGCCACAATATAGCATGTCATGTCATACGTTTTTCATGACATCAAACACATTGTCAAAGATTACTTGGTTGATTTGTCTTCTTGATCAAATCATTGTGATGATCATCCTAGTGATATTCATGCCATATTCACTTTTTGTCAATATTACAATATCTGTTTGAATCCACATAAGTGCTTCTTTTATGTGATTTATGGGTAATTATTAGGATTCATAATGTCCAATTTTGGGATCATAGTTAATTCATTGAAGGTTGAGGCAATAGTTTACCTACATCCCCCACATAATCTGAGTCAACTTTAAAGTTTTCAAGGGAAGATAAAAAAAATTATGGATTCATCTTGAATTACACCGAGATAACAAAATAATTCATGGAATTTTTGAATAAGGGTGTACCTTTTAGGTGGGATGACTAAGTGCAATGTTCATTTAAAACTTTAAAGAAATATTCGATGTCATCTCCACTATTAATTCCTCCATACTACATTTGGGACTTTTTACTTTATTTATGAGCATATAAGTACATTATTGGTATGGTTCTTGTCCAATACAATAGTTCACATAAGGAGCATGCAGTTTACTACCATAGTAAGGGTTTGGTTGGCCCTAAACTATGTTATTCACAAGTAGAGAACTTGGGGTTGGTAATTATTCATGTTATCCAACAATTTAGGAATTATATTCTTCCTAGAAATATTATTGCCATAGCATAATCCAACCCAATGCAACACATTTTAAACCATCAGATAATTGGGGGGAAATATTGTAAATGTATTGTCATCTTATAGGAGTTTGATTAGGATTTTGTTACCTCAAAATCGAAAAATGATTTATATTTCATAGAATTAATGTATGAACTTTCTAGTGCTATTGAGGAACTGTGATTAATAATTAATTAATTGATGAGTGATTATTCCTAATTGAATATTCTAGTCCCTGGTATTGACATGTCCTAATATATATTCAAACCCAGAATTTCAACCCTTATTTAGCCTCAGATGAGCATCGATGTATGCACCACCAAGCTAAGAGCTACCTCATCATTCATGCCACAATTTGTCAACTTCATTATATTTGATATTTCATTTATGCTCAATAAATGAAAATTTTAGTGAGTTTTGAATGATTTCCATGGAAAAGCATGTGGCGATCATCTTTTTGGTATAGCCACAACCCATAAATATTTTTGCATAGGATACTTCTCGCTGACCATGTTCAAACATTTTCTCATTATGGTCCAAAAGTGTCATCCTCATCACATTTCTACTTGGAATATGTGTGCATTCATTTTATGCACCATTACACCCTATGGTTGTGACCAATCCCTTTGCACGATGGGATTATAATTTCATGATGTATAAACCAACATCAACTAATGGCATAGTTACATCATTGTGGATATTGACTATTTCACTAAGTGAGTTGAAGCCATACCTACCTATTCTAATGATGACACCGTAACATATATTGTCATATCCAACCATATCATTTCTATGTTTTCTATCATTTCATATTCAACCATATGGAGCATAACTCTCTTTTTTGAAACAAGATGATGATTGAATTAGTAGCCAGGTTGGGTTTTCAACATGAAAACTCGATGCATTACTACACTCAGTTCAATAATCAAGTCAAATCCATTAATCATGTTTTGAATACAATGATATAGAGAATGGTATGGAAACACAAAAGAAACTAATACTTAATACTTTTCTCAACATTATAGGCATATTCAACCTCATTGGAAACTAGTCTCAGTTTGACATCATTTCAACTCGTCTATTGAGTGGAGGAAGTCCTCTCGATTGAATGTGAGATACCTTCATTAAAACTAGCCAAATAATTCTTTACCAACACTTATATAGAGGAATAAAATCTCTTTTATTTGTCATGTCTTGATGAATATCGTTATGAAGAAAAAATTTCCAATGAGACTCAGAAGAAGTGGATTAAATCTCAATACAATAAAAATGTTCAACCTCGTTTCTATGTAGAAGGTGAAATCAGTCTATGATCAAGATCATGATCAATTACGTGTAATGAAACTTGAACCTTCCTTTAGCTACTCCTCATCCATGTCCCTACAATGGTTTGGGTCCAACCCCACTATATGAAATAGTATGGCATGCATTTCATGTGAAAAATAATGATTGGATACATTTCATAGAAACAAAAAAATAAAATATCATGAAAATCCAAAAATATTATACATCCAAAAAATAAAAAAAACACATAAGATATTTTTCTTACTAATGTCTCTCCACTAAGCCTCGAAATTTAGTGAAATCTCAATATCATTCCTATAGTTAGTTCCAACATAAGTGTAGTCCTCAATGACTACAATCTACTCATCCCGCATGACAAAAATGTCCTAGTTGAATGTGCTCATAAGTAGTCCTCCCCAAGGTGGGCTATAGAATGAGTCCATCTCATCATATTGGAATCAAATGGCCCCAAAAATGTTTTGATGCACGAGGTATCATACGGGGGAATCTCTCTAATAAAAATGATACTAATATGGATCCATAGCCAACCTATTTCTATCGGGTAGTCCTGGAATGAGTGAGCTAGTATCAAAAGTTAATCAGTAAGTCTATATAGAAGTCATACATAATGGGATTTAGAAATTCCATGGAATAGTGTATATGATCCCTAGAAGCTAAGTGAGTTGTTGTAGATCCAACCACCCAAGTGATCATAAAGAGAATGGTGCAAAGGGGAAACCATTGTACATCTTTCATTTGAAGTTATTTGTTTCTTTTGTATGACCGAAGGTAGTGATGAGTAGCAATATAATCATCGACGAAGCCAACAAATCCACTGTTTCCCCTCTTCGGGACTATCGAATCTCCATGTTGAGATATCCCTATGATAAAATATACATCATTAATCTAAATGGTTAGAATATCGTGACCAACTCAAAAGAACTGTCATTGTAGATATAAAGATTGGAGCAACCTTTGTAAAAATATGCGCTAGGATCTAATGTTCTAGCTTTGGAAGAACTTTAGGACCCCACGGTGCATTAAGGGTGGCTTTATATCTCAATGATGATACATATATATCATTTTTCTCCCTTTCTTTCCACTCTATCATGGTGGATAGGCTGCATACAATCCAAAAAAATCTTGTGTCACTAAGCAACCTCAAAAAAATTGAGGAAAAAATAAAGCTTTGCTTGATATTAGGGCTAGTTGTAGTTGTTCAACTAAGTAGATGCATCCAACCACAAATTTATCATGGATTTTTTTATTTTTTTATCTTTGAGAAGGTATTATCACATGACCCTAGGTGTTGGGCATGTTGGAATGATCATGGGAACCACATCACACTTTTGGTTTTGTGAAAACCCCCTTGGATTTGAGTGGGGGATTCATGGGTTTGGTGATGGAATTTGTGGGCTTGTGTTGGGGATCCTCACCCACAAGGAAATCTTAATTTCATGTTGACTTGTGGAGGGGATTCTATGGGGACCCCTAAGGATTGTATATAAAGGAGAGATGTCATTGTAACATCTCATAATGTATATAGTGTGTGCAGACACGATGGAGTGGGCATAAGTGAGTCTACACTTGTGCCAAGGAGGATTGGTGATATCAACAAAGGGAAAGTCTGCAAGGTGGTGAATTTGGCCCAGGAGAGAGAAGAGAAAAAAGTTACATGTGCGAAGTGAATTTTACGTATAATATGTCGTTTGCGGTGGGAAAAATCACATATATACGATAGTCACCAGTGTGACAAATTACATATATATGAAGGTCACATGTGTGATGAATCACATATATACGTAGGTTGCATGTGAAACAAATCACATATGACACACATGTCATAGGTGAGGTGAATCACATATATACATAGTTATCAAGAAGGTGAGTCATGTATATATGCCGTTTGAAAGAGGGTGAATCACATATTTTATTTTTTGGGTAGGTTTAGATCCGTACAGAATAACAGGTGATGTCAGTGGGTCGGAAAGGTGGTCTACAATAGATTCATGGGCATATGATATTTCCAATATCTTTGCTGAGTTTCAGTTTTCTGATTTGTATAGTTATTGGAGAGAAATGTTGTTCTGAGTTTTGGTGACTTTGAAGGACAAGTTTGTACTCAAATTTGGTGATATTGTATTGGATGGGAGGTTGGTTTTACCCTCAAGATATATGATTTTAACAATATTACAAAATTAAAATTCGTGTCTCATGTGTATTGATGATTCATATCTGATCTTTGTGTTTCTACTGCATAAGTTTTTAGTCAATAATTTTCAGTGTAAAATTGTTCAATGATAACAACTAGGGTTTTACTATTAGATCACTAGGAAGCAATTTTCAAATATGAAAATTGGCCGCATAGAGTTGCATGTGAAAAATCACATGGGATCAAAGATTGGGATATTAAGGGGGTCATATTTGAGACACATTTTTGGATACGACACTCTCAGAGTGTTGTTATTTTTATTGTTCCTGTTTTTGTTTTAGGAAATTCACAGGAGATATCTCTAAGAGGGAGCTACATGGATGGTTGCAGGTGGTAAAACATTAGATGGTATTTGGTTTGAGACATGGAGAAGAATGTATAGAGTAGGATTTTTGGACTATTACAACTCGATGGTGTGGTAGGCTAAGAGTTCTAGTGGATTGGTGGAGAGTTAGGATCATAGCAGTATGTTGTCTGGAAGATTGCCAACCCTATGGATGGAATTCCAGTCACTTGTTAGGGTGAGTTACAATGGATGTATCTCTGGTTATTTTTCATATATGAGATGGATTTTGACATTTGGTAGGTTTATGACATAAATTATTCATTGGATAGGATAGTTGTACATTTTCAAGGTGCAACATTGTATGAGGTATTTGACCCAGAAGGATGAGGAAATTACAGAGATGGGTTGAAGTGGTCTAGAGTGGACTAGATTGAGTGTCCAACCATAGCTTGGGATTGTTCAAAGAGAGGATACACATTAAATTGTAGTGTGTGTATGAAAAAAGAGTTTTGAGACTTGGATGATGGAATTGGCAGAAGTTCATTGGATGATCATGATTTGGGTAAGAGGGATGCTTTCGTTGGAGGATTGCATGGTTCTTATATAATGGGAGCCATAGAAACATGGGAGGGGAACAAGATTTGTCTAATATATTCACATATTTTGAATCAATTATGTATGACGAGCTTGGTAGGAAGACCAAACATGTAGTATAGGTATCTAGAGTAATGGTATTCCAGATGTAGTCAAGGGGTCTCTTGTGAGTGGAAAATGTTGTATCGGTTCTAGGTGTGTGTTATCATCCTCAAGGATCGAGGAGTAAGACTATGTAGTTTGGTTCTAGGATGGAAAGGTGTTATTATATGTTGAGTTGGTCTTTCGAGGATTTTGGAACCTTTTGTGCAAGGGATATGTGCACCAGATATGTTGTGACGGTTTGAGAGGATATGGAATGATTGTATTTAGAAGGAGACTCTACTTGTGTCCATGGATGATATGAATGGCATGGTGAGGATTAGAAGTTATGAGAACCAGACCCTCACAGTCCACACTAGGAAGGGTAGAAGAGGTTCTCTATGTATAAGAGGTTTCCAAGGGAGAATGGCCTCTCCCGAGAGAGAATATCTCCTAATCCAAGACAGAGGAAGGATATTAGAAATATTATATGTTTTAAGTGTCATGAATTTCCACATTATACTTATCAAGTTAATGAAGTTGTTGGTAGGTTCCAAAGGTAGATCTTGTTGGTCTCCTCCCTTTCAAGTAAGGTCTCTAGCAGGGAGACTTTGTTGGTGGATAGTGTAGCATCTTTCCGTATGACAGGTGCACGCAAGTTATCTGAAAACATCATTGAGATTGGGTCACACTTGGTTGTAGATATTGGTATGGGAACCAAGAATGCAGTATGAGGATCTGGTACGATACCGTTCCATATGGATTCAGGAGAGTTGTTGAGGATGTCAAATGAGTTATGGGCATTAGAAATCGAGAGTAGTGTTCTCTCAGTCTCAGATATTGAGAAGAACCGATACCACAGATTTTTTTGATATGGACGAATGTTATTCATGCCCAAATGATATAGCTTTAGGGCAGTGGTGGCTCTTGGAGTTAGGAGGGGAAACATATATAGGTTGAGCGATCATCATATGTGTATTATGGTCAGTAGGAACATAGAGAGAGATGAGGAGAAGCAGGTGGATCCACCAATGGTGATTCAGGTGGTGCCACCAGTACCATAGATTCATAGGGAGCATGTAGCTCCATATGTGTTGAGGTAGGATGCCCCACCAATAGCGCAGATTCAAAGGAAGCAAGTAGCTAAACCAGTGGTTGAGTATGATCAAAGGGTGTCAAAGTTTAGAGGGATCCAGTGGGGAGGAGTAGCCTCCTAGGACTATGTAGAGGATAGTGGACAGGGAGTAAGTAGCTCTGGAGGTTTTTTAGACTCAGAGGGAGTCTAAATTCAAAAGGATTCAAGAGACTCAGAGGGAGTGTGGCTTCAAATGGAGTTAGGAGGCTTAGAGGGAGAGTCACTTGCTTAGTGGGAGCCAAAATTTATGTCTATATTGGAGAGAGGTATCTTCTAAGACTATCAGGAGGGTATCATGGGTTGATATTTCCAGGAAAGAGGTTCAAAGGAAGGAGGCTTCTAGGACCATGATGGGATCATGTTAGACAACAATATTTTCTTCAGTGACCAAGGATGCAACCAATCAGGAGGACTGAAGAACAAGATTTTCTTCGGTGACAATATGAGCACCTGATATGTAAAATTGGAGAGTAGATGTGGTAGCGGATCCAGTATATAAAAATATACTTACAGGTGAATATGGGGGATGGAATGCCTCCCTCGCTAAGAGGGAGTGTTGATGATTTTGTAGCATCAAGAGACATTCCCACTTGTATAGTGTGGTGATAATACTTTTCTCACTAAGAGGGAGTGTTGATTTTTGTAGCTTCAGGAAGGTATTCTCGCATGACCCTAGGTATTGTGCATATAGGAATCATCATGGGAAACACATCAAACTTTTCATTTGGTGAAAACCCCTTGTATTTGAGTCGGGGTTTCATGAGTTTGGTGATGGGATTTGCGGGCTTATGTTGGGGCTTCACACTCAAAAGGAAATCACAATTTTATCTTTACTTATGGAGGGGCGTGTATGGTGACCCCTAAGGATTGTATATAAAGGAGAGAGGTCATTGTGACATCTCATAATGTATATAGTGTGAGGAGACATGATAGAGTTGGAATAAGTGAGTCTACACTTGTGCCAAGGAGGGTTGGTGATCTCAGCAAAGGGAAAGTATGAAAGGTGGAAAATCTAGCATAGGAAACAGAATTCAAGAAGATTGCACGTGTGGAGAGAATTTTTTGTACAATAAGCGATTTGGAGTGGGACAAATAGAATATATACATAAGTCACATGTGTGACAAATCACATATTTACATAGATCAAAGGTGTGATGAATTATGTATATACGTAGGTCATAGGTGAGATGAATCACATATATATGGAAGTCACAAGCGAGGTGAATCAAATATATATGTAGGTAGAAAGAAGGTGAATTGCATATATTCATGGGTTGGAAGAGGGTGAATCATATATCTGATTTTCTGGGAAGGTACAAATTCGTATAGGCTAAAACATGATTTCAGTAGGCCATACAAGTGGTCTATAATAGATTCGTTGGTGGAGGATATTTCCAGGATCTTTGCTGAGTTTTGGTTTTCTAATTTGTATGGTTATTGGAGAACACAGTTGTTCTAAGTTTTGGTGACTTTGAAGGAAGAGGTTGTCCTTAGATTTTGGTGATATTGTATTGGCTCAGAGGGATAGTTTTTCCCTCAAGATTTATAATGTTAACAAGATTACATAAATGAAATTTGCATATCATAGGTATTGATGATTCATCCTTGATCTTTGTGTTTATGCCACATGTTTTCATTCAATAATTTTCAGCGAAATTTTTGAGCGATTACAACTAGGGTTTTACACTTAGATCACTAGAAAGCAATTTTCAGTTATGAAAATTCGCCACATAGTGTTGCATGTGAATAATGGCAGGAATAGCCACAACTAGGGACCTTTAGTCATGGTTGTAGGGTGGTGAACCCACAACCATGGAAAGACAGTCTTGGTGGGGTCCACCATCTCCCCAAAATCCATCCAAATTAAAAATGAAATCAACTAAATGAAAAATCATTATATGAGGGATAACCCGGTCCTAAAATTGGAATTTCATTAGTGGAATATCCCACAATCAACACCATAAGTTTTTAAGTGTAAAATGTTTTTACCATTGGTAAATATTTGGAGAAGATAAATGGTAAGATGGTCCCTATTTGTCTATAAATAGATTATTTTTGTAGGGTCTGAAGCAATCATTTGTATGCCTACATTGAAATGAATACTCTAATCACTTCTTATTTATTCTTTGATATTCTTTTTATGAGATTTATACTATGTTATTTAACTTGGGGACTAGTGTTTCTTGATGATTTTTACAGGATTGAACAATGATATTGTTGGTACTTTATATAGTGGTCATCATTGAACTATGAGGTATGTGTTTCAAGCTAGCATATAACAATAGGTTTTCCCTATATTATGATCTTTCATTATTCTCCATCACTTCTATCAACATAATTCCTTAGGCTCGACTGTTAAGCCCTAAATAGTGGCTCATTACCCCTTAATTGGGGCATATTACATTAGTAATGTTATTTTATTTATATCAGCTTTATTACATCAGTTGTAATTGTACCTCCTAGTCTCCTATATATATGATCTAGGTGGATATTGGTGGCTACCCACCTTTTCCAATTGGCTCAAAACAATTTTCTAACAATTTTGGCAATTTACTATTTTTAGCGGTTTTAACTTCCGGGGCCATTTTGAGGGCCTAAATAAAGATTTTTTGGGATCAAAATTCTCCATGATAATCAAAGGAATTAATGGGCCCCCAAAATGAATATCCTCGACGATACCTTTCCAATGGGCTATCATACGCCTAAAATGGATATCATCTGCAAAAGTTATGGCCCTGGGAAGTTGATGTACTAACCTACCCAAACGGGGCCGACGTGACTTTTGGTGCTTCATCTCCTAGGATTAGGTTTTTGGATCTCTAGGGTTTTTTACATTCCTGTTTATTGTAAAAAGGCCTTCAAATCCTCATTGTAATCATCTTCTTGTGAATGAGCGCAACCGTCACATCTCTTCTCAGAGATAAGCCACCACAATTCCAGCAAGCTTGTTTCCACTGCATTTTATAGTTTCAGCTTATTTCCTTATTAAATAGAAAACCAGTTTTATTGTATCTCTTTTATTTTGTGTTAAGAATATTTTAATAATCTGTAGTCATTTCGTTCTTCTCATAAAATCCGAATCAATATACCAAGGAGACGTTTTCATTTGGAATCATCTTTTATTTGCACATTTATGTGGGGTATAAGGAGGTTTTCCCCTTGAAGAGGCTTATTACCTGAAATTATATCCTTTTCAAGGCGTTGATTACTTATTCTGAGGTTTTTATATGCTATATTGATATTTGGTTCTTAACATATGGTATCAGATTCAAGGTCTTGGGGTTTTGATGCTACATCTGAGACACCTTGGAATTTTCATGATAATTTTTTTTCTACAACGTTTCAGAAGGAACGAATTGGAGGATATTTAGTAGACAGATAAATATATGTTGGGTTAAAACTTCAGCTCCTAACGCCTTATACTTTCGTAGATACAACCTATGTAATATAGGGTTCTTGAATAATCTTGAATTGAGTCATTGTAGAATTTTCGCTATAAACTTTTTTTTATGTAATATTTCAGACCCTGAACACCAGAGGCTATTCAAAGAAATTAGTAGGGTATTTATGGTAAAATGGTCAGCTTATGGGTCATCATACATTTGTGGATACACCCTGTGGAAGATAGGGTATCTGACTAGTCTTATTGACTAGTCTCAAGCAAGTGTTTCGGGTAAAACAATCATAAATTATTCCTGGAGTATCAAAATTGAGTGAGACTAGTTGCATTTTATAGTGTACAGTCTGTAGTATTTTTGGTATGATTTTCAGAACTGTATAGTAATTATTTTGTCTGGGGCATGCTATACAAGTGAGATATCCTGGGAAGGAAACAAATCAACAATTTGTGGATAAGTTACCATAAATTCCACTTGGTACATCCATTTTTTATTAGACCTATGGAATTGCAAAGAAGAAATATCATAGACCTACAAAAAGGAAAAATCCATACACAGAAGGGCCAAAATTTTGGATATACAATAAAAGGAAGTTTGTCTAGCAGAACCACCTCAAAATCAAGGTTTAAAGTGATACTTGGCCAACATGCCACCAAAAAAGGGAACTTCTACACCAAATAAGCCTCCCGATAATCCTACTTGGACTCTTGATGAAGGTGAAGAAATGTGTAGGGACATAAATGATTTACAAAAGAAGACAATAACAAAATATGAACTACAAGAGATGAGGGATTCAATAAATACTAAGATGGATGATTTAAAAGGGGAGATCATGGAAGGATTGAAAATTTTCGTGATAGAGAGGACACCTAAAAGTGAAAATGTATCCCATGAAATTCATGATGAGGACACAAGGAAGAGGAATCAAGAATGGAGAAACCCTAACTTTGGGTTGAAGACCAACCACTTTCCTAAGATCGATATGAGAAATTTTAATGGAAAGGACCCAATCACATGGATACTTCAGATGGAGCAATTCTTTGATCTACACAATGTGCCACATACACAAAAGGTATAGATTGCTTATTTATATTTAGAACCCAATAAATTTGTGTGGTATCGATGGCTTTGTTATCGCAAATCAATCATCACTTGGACAATTTCCACAGAAGAAATGATAGCACACTACGAGGATACAAAGAGAAATACCTTCTTTAGCCAATTGATAAATCTCAAGCAAAAGGGTTCAGTTACAGAGCACGTTGAGAACTTTCAAAGATTGAATATAAAGGTAACAGATATTCTAGACAAGCACTTGATTGATGTATTCATAGGAACTTTAAGGGATAACATTCAACATGATGTTGGTATTTGGGAACCCAAATTATTGGAGAATGCATTTAGGGTGGCAAGAAATGTTGAAAGTAAAAATATGGCTATGGATACTAGAAGGACCACTCCTAACATCTATTGAGAGAATAATGTTCCTTCTTCTAAAACACCTTAACCTACCAGGTTGACACCTCAACATTTGGAGGAAAGAAAAGAAAAAGGTTTATGATTTAATTGTGACAACAAGTCCAGTAAGGGACATATGTGTGGTCATAAGAAATTATTCTACATAGATTGTGAAGAGGAATCAGAACAAGAACAAGAACAGGAACCTTCTCAAGATGAAAATGTAGATCAATTTCTTCTCAAGAGTTGACTCCCACGATATCATGTAATGCATTGGTTGGAATTAGCACTCCTCAAACACTCAAGATCAAAGGATATATCAAAAAGAAAAAGGTAATAGTCCTAATTGATTCTGGTAGTACTCATAATTTCATTCGCTATAAATTAGCCAAAGCTCTCAATTGCTTTGTATATCCAGCACCAGAGTTTCAAGTAATGATTCCATATGGATGAACTATCAATTTCTCAGGAGAATGCAATAAGATCAATCTTACTATGGGGTAATATGTAATGAATAGTCCAATTATTTCTATATCCATGGGTGGTGCTGATGTCCTACTAGGAATCCAATGGTTACAATAATTAGGAACAATGGCTTTTAATTTTCAAGAAATTTTCATTGGAAGTAAAAGAAATTGAGTTAAGAGGTATCATAGGGAAACTCAGTAAGGTGACAATCTCCAATGGCATGGAAAAATTATTGAAAAAGGGGCATCAAGGTGTAATTGCAGAACTATGCTCACTAGATGTTCAAACATCTAAGCCATCTATTCCCCTATATCTCCAAGGGATCATTGATAATCATTCCAAAGTATTTAAAGATACTCTGAAAGGTCTTCCACCCACTCAAAATCATGATCATGATATTCACCTAATTCCTGGGAGTGTTCCTGCTAACATCAGGACATACATATACCTTTATGCCAAGAAGAATGAAATTGAGTGCATTGTTGAAGAAATGTTAGAGGATGGCATTATTAGACCTAGACAAACTTCTTACTCTGCACTAGTGGTAATGATATTCAAGAACGATGGCTCATGGCGTACGTGTCCAGATTATAGAGAGATCAAAAAGATCACTATTAAAGATAAGTTTCCCATTCCCATCATTGATGGATTGTTAGATGAACTACATGGAGCAATCTATTTCATAAAGTTGGATATCCGTTCAGGGTATCATCAGATTAGAATGAAGGAAGAAGATATCCCAAAAACAACATTTCGAACTCATGGAGGCCATTATGAATTTTTGGTCATTCCTTTTGGCCTTACAAATGCACTTTCCACATTCCAAGGGTTGATGAATTACATTTTCAAGCCCTTCCTTCGAAAATTTGTGATAGTATTTTTTGATGATATACTAATCTATAGCAAGTTTGGGAGGATCATGTGCAACATGTTGACAAGGTGCTACAACTACTAAAGGAGAAACAACTATATGCCAAACCATCCAAATGTTTCTTTGGGGTGAATGAGGTGGAATATTTTTGTCATATTGTATCTCATGAAGGTGTCAAGGTAGACCCTAACAAGATTAATGCCATGATGGACTGGTCGACTCCCAAAACATTGAAGAATCTTAAAGGATTTTTGGGTTTGACAGGTTACTACCGCAAGTTTGTTCGACAATATGGAAGAATAGCAACACCTTTAATGACACTAAATAAGAAGGATGCATTTTCATGGACTCTAGAGGCAACTAAATCTTTTGAACAACTTAAAGAGGAGGCAACTAAATCTTTGAACAACTTAAAGAGGTGATGCAAAAGCCTAAAGTGTCTCAACTACTCCAGACTTCACAAAACCTTTATTTTTGAATGTGATTCCTCGGGAAAAGGAATTGGTGTAGTCCTAATGCAATAAGGAAGGCCCTCTGATTTGAAAGTCTAATCTGCCTCAAGGGAAAGGAATTACACAAACCCATTTATGAGAAGGGAAATGATGGAAATACTACATGCATTGAAGAAATGGCATCCCACCTAATAGGGTGGGCACAAGTACTAGATCATGATAGTTCTAATTTCAAATGCATCATCTCATCAGAAGAACAACAAAAATGGGTGACCAAGATATTGGGTTATGATTTTGAAATCGTCTATAAAAAAAGAGAAGGAAAATGTTGTGGCAGATGCACTCTCAAGAAAGGATGAATATGTTGAGGCCTTTCTCTATTCTATATTGATCATCCAACCCGATTGGATAATATAAGCAAGGGATGAATGGAACAATGACGAAAAAGTGTGGACTCTCATTCAAAGGTTACAGTAGGATTCCAGTGCATCATATACATTTACATGGAAAAATGATTCACTATGGTACAATCGCTTATATTTATGTAAGAACTCCCAACTCAAACAAAAGGTACTATTGGAATTGCACACCTCTCCAGTAGGAGGGCAATCGGGATTTTTGAAAACCTACCATAGGGTCAAGAAGGAAGTTTTTTGGGATTGCCTTAAAACTGGTGTTAAAAGGTTTGTCACAAAATGTTTGGTTTTCCAAAAAAATAAGGTGGAAACAATTAAGACCCCAGGCCTTTTACAACCATTAGCCATCCCAAGTAAGCATTGGGAGGAGGTTTCCATGGATTTCATAATAGGGTTACCAAAGTCTAAAGGAAAGAGTGTCATCATGGTGATTGTCGATAGAATCACCAAATATTCACACTTTTGTGCACTCTCTCATCCCTTCAAAGCCAGTACAGTTGCCACCGCATACATGGAGACAGTTCAAAATCTACATGGTAGCCCAAAGATTATTGTAAGTGAAAAATATCCCATCTTCTCTAGAAATTTTGGACATAATTATTTTCTTGTTTGGGTACTCAATTGGCTCATATCTCATCTTATCATCCTCAATCTGATGGACAAACCGAGATAGTGAACAAATGTTTGGAAGGATACCTTTGTTTCTTTGTCTCTGATAAACAAACACAATGGTTTAGATGGTTACCCTTGGAAGAATGGTGGTATAACACTTCCTTTCATACTGCAACAAAAATGACACCATTTATGGCACTCTACGGATACCACCCTCCTTCCATCACTTCTTCTCTAAAAGAAAAATCTAAGGTTCAAGCAGTTGAAGATCACATCGAGCATAAACAACAAGTTCTCCAAATCTTAAAGGAGAACCTGACCATGGCACATAATCGCATGAAACAACAAGCAGATCAACATTGTAGTGAAATAAGTTTTGAAGTAGGGGATTGGATGTTTTTAAGACTACAACCATAAAAACAGATGTCACTTAAGCAAGCCAAGAAGGATAATAAATTATCACCAAAGTACTATGGCCCTTATAAGGTGTTGCAAAAGATTGGCACTATGGCATACAAGTTGGAGTTTCCTGCATCTTCACAAGTACACCCAGTTTTCCATGTTTCATGCTTAAAGAAGGTTATAGGTGACAAGATCCTAGTTCAAAATATATTGCCAAAACTTGACGAGGAAGGAAAAATCATATTGGATCCTGAAGCCATCACTGACACAAGAATTCACCAGTTGAGGAATAGATCCATTTTAGATTATATCGTTAAATGGAGGAAAGTATCAGTTGGAGATTCCACTTGGGAAGATGAGTCTTTTATACAGAAGAATCCAGAGTTACTCAAGCATTGTGGAAAACACGCGTCTCAAGGGGAGGGGCATGTTAAGCCCTAAATAGTGGCTCATTACCCCTTAATTAGGGCATATTACATTAGTAATGTTATTTTGTTTATGTCGCTTTGTTCCATTAGTTGTAATTGTACCTCCTAGTCTCCTATATATACCAAGGAGACATTTTCATTTGGAATCATCTTTTATTTGGACATTTATGTTGGGTGTAAGGAGGTTTCCTCCTCGAAGAGGCTTATTACCTGAAATTATCTCTTTTTCAAGGCGTTGAGTACTTATTCTGAGGTTCTTCTATGTTATATTGATATTTGGTTCTTAACATAGACCCCACCATGTTTTGACATTATCCCTTCTCTTATTTCACGTTGTAAGTTTTGTGGCAGTGGCTACACTTCATGGGGCACCCTAGTTAAAAATCTGTGTTCCATTGGGCACCCATGCTGTGATTATTTGAAGGCCTAGGAATACATATTTATCCCCTCCATGACTAAAAATTTGAGACCTCATTCTTCTCTCTTAATCTTTTTTCTGAACATATCTTGAAAGGGTTCCCATCATTTTTTGTTTCTTTACGATTTCACATACTTATTGATGCTCATATCCTAGTGCATGTTGTTATGTTCTTGTTTTTTTATCCTTCCTACCACCATTGCAACCACTCTTAATCTCTTTTCATTTGCATTGATATAACTCTTTTTTCTGACCTTCACCCTTGGAGAAAACTATTATGAGTGGGCATTAGTTTCCCAACACATTTTTTATATTTCTTTTACATATATATATTCCATGAAATTGAACAAAGTGACATGTCATTGAGCCACTCATTTTCTCCATTATATCATACTTTATCTCTTTTTCTAGCTCATAAAAAGATAAAAAGGCACACGCAAAAATAAAAAAATAAAGAAGTGGGGTGGGGGGCTGTAGATAATCCCGAAATTTATTAATCTTAGAAGAAGATCACAATTGTTGTCGCCCTTCAACATGGCACATATTTGAGTCATTGTATTAAAGTTGGGATATATATGTCCTTAGCAGCTATAACATGATTATGAGTTCTCTATTCCTCTAACTGATTACTCTTCTAGTCACTATGGAGAGTGCTTCAATTCCTCATGTATTATTTCACTATATCATTGGTCATTTTGAGTCAGTGTTTCTGAAGTCCTCATTCTGTCAGTATATATATTCAAGGGAAGTTGAATCCAAATTCAAGAATTCTACAATCTTGTTAACCTTTCATATCGGTCATCCATGTTTCATTTGTACTTAATGATTTTTCTCTTCATGAAACCTCTTGATTTTTTCTCGTTTCAATCAATGGGAGATACATTAAGGCCCTCCTTCATCGGATCTCTTACTATCAATGCTAACACATTATATGGGAAGTGGTTCTATAAACCAAACAATACCTTGGGGCTTATAGACATTAGAGGTAAGTTTCCTTGTGATTGATGATTGTTCAACATCATGTCCTGTATTTTCACTTGTTCGATTTTTATAGGTACCTTGGGGTCCATTTTTGTTATTGGTGGGTACCCACACATTTGTTAATGGTATTCATCAATGAATAGTAATAAGAGTACCCTACTAAACATAATCCCATGTACTCACATGATGTAGATTCATACAATCAATGGGGTTATACTGAATACCTTGTGTTTATGGGAATTCTCCATCTATGTGATCTTTCCCAAGATGCACAAGATTATATCACTACTGGATAAGTAATTTTAAGACAACAATGGAACTATGATTTGTGGTATATTTCTTCCTTATGTATGTTGTGCCATAGATCTATTATATTGATAATACTGAGAGGGGGGTGAACCAATATCAAGTACAATTTAGAAACTTTTTCAACTTATACTCTAACTAGATTATATATTCAATTATATCCAATGAGAAATGAACAGTAGTATAAGAGTTACACCAATACACCATGCACAATATATGAGAAATAACCAATAGTTATTGTTCAAGGGAAGTAATGAATTCCAAAGGTAGATACAACTTCCAAATATAAAGGGAGGGAAAAACCTCCAAAAGAAAGATACAATACTCCAATATCAAGAGAGGGTTGACCTCTCCATCCTTTCCCCTTCCTTCCACCCAAGAATATATGAGAGATAATAAAACTTTACATTAAATTATCACCATCAACCAACCATCACATAGAACCTAATAATTCTTCTTGAGACTTCTTCAACTTCTGCAATTCTTCACTTCTTAGAATACTTTGTTCATGTAGATAACATAACTCAATGTATTCTCTGGAACTCCTCCAAGTTTCACTCCTTGAATCCTCCCAGAAAAGGAGTTATAGAGAAAATGGTAGAGCTTATTCAATTATGGTTTATTCAGGAGAGCGAACTTGTACAGCATGCCCCGCACTCAATATTTAACATAATATTCTGAAATATGTACACGGGAATCTACAACCCATAATATTTCCAATGCAATTGGTCTCACTTCATTTGGATTATCTATGAAGACGTTATGACTATTTTACCAGGAAAACTTGTTTATGACTAGCTTCAGGACTAGTCAAAAACCCTATCTTCCATAGAGTGTATCTCCAAAATTATAGGGAACAAAGAGATGAAATTTTTACCACAGGTACCTAGATATGTATTATCAATAGCATACAAATTTCACCATACGAACCATTCTAGAAACAAATTTATAGCTAAAATGGTAAGATGACCTGTAAATAGCATATCTTAGAGCACATCACCAAAATACTTCATCGTCCCTTGAAATTCGACCTTCTTTACTTTAGATTTCCTCTTAAATTCGAATTATATCTCCTTGTTCATTAAAAAAACTTTTTTTATTGAAAAATGAATGTATAATGAGATGTATTTATACCCTTTATGTCATTTCCTTTTAACAATAGGGTTGACATGTATTTTATGCTTCAATTCACATTGTCATCTTCAAAAATTCATTTCTCCTCAATCGTGAGGATCCACATGACATCCCACATACCACTAGAAGATGCCTAACTTATACTATACATCCATCGATGTTATACCTGCATGTGTAATTTCCTTCATCTCTATCTATTTCAATCAATTGTTGGGTCCAAAATCCAATGGTTAGGGTTGACATCAATGACTACAACCAATGACTAGGGTTGACATCAATGACAACAAGAAATATTCCAACAATCTCCCCCTTTGTCATTGATGGAAACACTCATGCTGCCCCTATCATCATGATACCAACTTCTATCCCCCATTGACATCAATAGAAAAGGGTGGGGTTGCTCCCCCTAAGTTTAATGGCATAAGGTGACCTTCTTCTTTGGGGTTTTTCCCCCTGAACATGTGGCACTCAATAATACTTCATCCTTATTTTTGGTCTTTGGGACTTTTTATTCCTTGGAATCCTTTTTTGTGGATTTTTTCTTCTCTCTCTTATTCATGTTTAGGATGTATATGTTGTTTGGCCTTCTTGTTGCAGTTGCAACCAATCTTCCTGAGTTCTTTTCTCTAATTTTACATTTTTGGGAGTCAAACGTAAGAATGTATCCTTGATCACATATTTTGATGACAATGAGGAGATTATGCTTCACATATTCAATCAATAGGAATTTTCACGCTTTTACATTTCCACTTCCAAGCTTTATAGTTCCTTTTCCAAGTATTTTGGTAGATGGGTCATCTCCAAATGCGACATTTCCACCCTTTTTCTTCAAGATGACAAATTTTCTTTGATCTCCGATCATATGAGATGAGAACCCATTGTCTATGAACCATTCACCTTCTTCTTTGCATTATTTAGCGACCAATTCTATTCAACAATTTTCATTGTGTGGAATTTCTTTCCTTTTCCATGTTGTAGTTGGTATAGGGACATTTGACATAAGATTATCTTCCTTCATCTCTCTGCAATTTCATTCTTTATGACCAAGATTATTGCACTTCTAGCATACAATATTTTGATCCATTAATGGGTCAAATGGATTATAATTTTTGTTGACAGGTCTGTGAACATTTCCATATCTACTATTTGCACCATTCATGTATATTGTGTAGTTATTCCTTTCATTGATTCTACAATTGATTTCCTTGTGTCCAAAATTTTCACAAGTATAACAATGTCCAAGAAAGAAATTTTGATACCTGGGAGTAAGTGATCTTCTTTGTGTTGTAGTCCATATGAGTTCACGATCTATTCTTTTGTATTTTCCTTCATAATGATTTCCTTCATACCTGATGAGAGAGGATATTCTTGATGTCTCATTCCTTCTGAATTCTAGTCTTATATCTGGTTGTTCAACTTGCTCTCGAGTGTTGGTTTTATCCTTTTCATCTTCCTTCTATTGTTTTGTTGTCTTCAAACTGTCATTGTATCCTATTCTTGTCTTTTTGTTTGGATATCTTTGACTGCTAAGGATCTCATCTATTTTTTCAGTGTTTTTTTCGAACTTCTTCAACTTTTCTATTATCAATAGTAGCTCCCCTTTTGTGTGATCCAATTTTTCTTTCAATTTATCATAATCTTGTAATTGTTCCTTCAAGCTACCAATGGTCTTTTCAAACCTGTAATTCTCTTCTTCACAATTACTCAATTCACTTTTTAGTATTATGTTTGTGTTTCTAAGATTGTTATTTTCATTTTCAACATGCTTCAACTTTTCAAGATTCTCATCTTCTTGTTCACTCTTTGCATTGTCTTTGTATCTCAAAAAAGAATCAAGGTTGGTTTCTTCATCTGAATCTTCTTCAGAAAATATTCTTCTTCTTTATAACTCTTGTGATCATCATCTTGGGTTTCTTGGATTATGAAGAGGACTTATCCTCCATCATTATCTTCTTCATCACTATCATCTAAGGAGATGTCATCATCCTTGGAGTAGAAGCTCTTTTTATTGTTGAGACTTCTCTTTTTATAGTCTCATTTTTCAAAAATATGTCCTATTCTACCACAGTTAAACCATTTGAGAGGATAATTACCTTTGTATCTTCCAGTTCCCTTCTGGAACCTTCTTATGAAATTTGTTATTTCTTCATCAAGGTCATTATCCTTGTTTTTTTTATTCTTTATGGATTTAAAGGATTATTCATTGTTTACTGGGTCATTTTCTATACCTGTTCTCATTTCATATGCTATAAGAGACCCATGTAATTCATCCATTGTCATTTTGGTCAAGTCCCTAGTTTCTTCAATGATAAAGATCTTAGCATCATACTTCAAGAGAAGTGATCTCAACACTTTTTGTACAACCAAGGATTCATTGAGCTCTTCACCTAATCCTCCGATAGCATTAACAACTTCATCAAGTCTAATAAAATAGGTTGCAATATCTTCCTTTTCATCCATCTTCAAATTTTCAAATTTTTCTCTATGTCGTTGAAGTTTGACCTACTTAAATTTTGGATCACCTTCATAGATACTCTTTATTTTGTCCCATACCTCTTTAGCAGTGCTGCGTCCCATCACGTTTTTGGCAATGGTTGGTGCCAATCCTCCTAGAATAACATGTCTTTATTTTGAATTACAACTCATAAGATTCTTCTCATTTGGATCAGTTGGAGAATTCTTTGGGATTACATAGCCATTTACAACTGAGTACAAAATGTCTACTCCTAAAGTTGTTAGATAAGTTTTCACTCTATCACTCCAGTATGCATAATTGCTTCCATCAAATCACTGAATCTCATTTGGAATGTGCCCATGGTCATCCATCTCTGCTCAGGATTTTCCTTCCAGTGGTTAAATTATTCTGAAGGCAACCAACTCTGATACGAATTGATTATACTGAGAGGGGGGTGAATCAGTATCAAGTACAATTTAAAATATTTTTCATCTTATAATTCAACCAGAATATATAATCAATTATATCCAATGAGAAATGAACAATAATAGAAGAATTACATCAATAAAACACAATACACCATGCACAATATATGATAAATAAGCAATAGTTATTGTTCAAGGGAAGTAATGAATTCCAAAGGTAGCTACAACTTCCAAATATAAAGGGATGAATAAACCTCCAAAAGGAAGATACAATCCTTCAATATCAAGAGAGGGTTGAACTCTCCATCCTTTCCCCTTACTTCCACCCAAGAATATATGAGAGATAATAAAAGTTTACATTAAATTATGACCATCAACCAACCATCGCATAGAAACTGATAATGCTTCCTGATACTTCTTCAACTTCTGTAATTCTTCACTTCTTATAATACTCTGATCCTTTAGATAATATCACTCAATGCATTCTCTGAAACTCCTCCAAGTTTCACTCCTTGAATCCTCCCAGAAAAGGAGTTATAGAGAAAATGGTAGACCTTATTCAATTCTGGTTTATTCAGGAGAGATAACTTGTACAACATGCGCCACGCTCAATATTTAACATAAGATTCTAAAATTATTACAAAAGGAAACTACATAATGTACTATTTCCAATGCAATTGGTCTCACTTCATTTGGATTTTCTATGAATACATTATGACTATTTTACCTAAAACACTTGTTTATGACTAGCTTCAGGACTAGTAAAAAACCTATCTTCCACATAGTGTATCTCGAAAAGTATAGAGAATAAAGAGATGCAATTTTTATCACATGTACCTAGATATGTCTTCTCAATAGCATAAAAAATTCACCATCTGAATCGATCTAGAAATAAAATTATAGCGAAAATGGTAAGATGACCTGTAAATAACATACCTTAGAGCACATCACCAAAAGACTTCATCCTCCCTCGAAATTCAGCCTTCTTTACTTCAGATTTCCTCTAAAATTTGAATTATATCTCCTTGTTCATTAAAAAACTTGTGTGTATTGAAAAATGAATGTATAATGAGATGTGTTTATACCCTTTATGTCACTTCATTTTAACATTAGGGCTAACATGTAGTTTCTCCTTCAATTCACATTGTCATCTTCAAAAATTCAATCGTAACGATCCACGTGACGTGCCACATACCACCGAAAGTGTCATGACTTATACTATCCATCCATGGGTGTTGTACCTGAATGTGTAATTTTCTTCATGTCTATCTACTTCGATCAACTCTTGGGTCCAAAAGCCAATGACTAGGGTTGACATCAATGACAACAAGCAATCTTCCAACATATATCACATGGATCCACCATATGATTTTTCATGGCCATGGTCTTACATATCATTTCACAGATCCACCAATGTATTGTGTTGGTGGCCATGATTTTTCATACATCTGAGCATGGATATTCCTACCTTGGGGATGATATATATATATATGATTTGTTGATGTTTGTTTGCATGTAATTTTGTGTTCCTTCATCTATGATTTCCTACCTTAATCCACTCGTTTCCATGTATTTTGACCATTAGTTCCTCTTTTCACCTCATACATTAAGGGGCATCTGTTGGACTTGTATTTTCCACTCTAGACCATGAAAAGAATCCAATGATATATAAAAGATGAAATTATAACTTGTACCAAGGATTTTTCCTATAAAATAAATTAAAAGAGAATGGTAGCACTTTTATATAGAAAAACAACAACCAACCACAACTTACTCAATGATAACTCATGGTGTGTCATCAATTTCCCATTAAATCTTGTAGAACTTGAAAGATACAAGGATATCAACAAGATATAGGTTTTCCATGATGCATTATTGAGTATGGAATTTGTGCATGACATATTTTTTCCCAGCTCACATGCATAAACCTTTCTCCAAGCTCCTCTAAATTCATATAATAAGAGACTAGAACTAGGGAATGGGAATGAATGAACAATCTAAACATCCAGGCACCTTACTGAAAGGGAGTAAGATTCTTTGGCCATTATCTTGTTGTTTTTGGGTGTTGGGCATTAACACAGGTGAGGTGATAAGCATAGGTGAGAGAATCTCCTCTCTTCTTGTCATGATAAAGTGAATAACTTCATTTATTCCAATAAAGTTAGTGTGGAAAAGGTGGAGTTCAAGGACTCGCAGCAAGGAATACAACAATCTTTCCTCAAGGTCAACATTCCACTTATTGTAATCTACTTTGTTTAATATAGATCTATAGTTTCTCCCCCTCCAAACTCTTTTTTAATCATTGTTGTCATATCTTTGATTCGATTTTGGTGGATTCTAGTAGAACTTGAAATATCAGAATAGATATACTTCAATGCAATTCTAATTTATTATGCCATAGGATTCGAGAAAGGTATCTTTGCTTTCTACGAGTTTTTTGCCTGTATAAATTAAATCTAAACGGGATAACATAATGATCTATCCCAATTGAGATAATATATATCTCAATTTATACTATATTTCTATATACTAAATATACTGTATTGTATACTAAATATATTGTATTGTAATGTAAGATGTATATTGATTCTAAATCCATCCAAAATCTGAGAAACAAAAGGTTTTATATGTAAGTAACAAGAACCAGTGGAAATATTACTAACACCTAACTCATGCAATGCAATGCAACACCTCCATTAGTTAGAAAAACTACAAAATTCTCCGCCATAAATTCTTAAAACACTGTATAAATGGGCGTTTCGGCCATATTCCTTTGGGCCAAAGCTTAAAGGATGATCTGTTGTAAATCCGTGAGGTGCCTGAAGCAGAAGGGAAATCACGTCTGGGATAAATATACTGTAATGGTTTTTTGAGAAAGCGTAGATTTACTTGCGTTTTGGTCTTGGACAATTCTTTACTGCAAATGATTCAACTTCGGTTTCTGATTGTAAGGTTTAGCGAACCTTGTTTTAATTTTTTAGGTTTAGCATACCTTGTTTTAAATTTTCGTTTTTATTAGTCACTGCGCAAGGATAAGAATTATTGTGTTCCATTTTTTATTGACATTTTATAAATTTAAGTTTGGGTTGATATTGTACTTAACCAAAGTTGGAGATTATTACAATATTTATAAATTTAAATAAATTGAGAAATGTGTTTTTTTAACATATTATTAATTAAAAAAAAATGAAGAATTGTTGTTGTACCTAAAGTTGTTATCATAATATTTCAAGGATAAAAAAATAATTAATATATGACAAAATTAATAAATGAAGTATGTAACTTAATAAAAAATCATTAATGAAATATTCATTTCTATGTTTTTAGTGGTTGAAGTTTTTAAGTAATTTTGTAAATGCATGATGTAATCAATAAATTTGGATTCATTCACAAGGTCTAAAAACCATGCAAACACATGAGAATGGAAAATAACTCTCTTTTATTGCTTCTCCATCTTAACTATTACAATGGAAGTTCAACCTCTTATTACTACTATCTCATATTTTCGAAAGCAATTAATTTTAGAAAAATGACTAATTTTAGAAAAAACAACTAATTTTAGAAAAAACAACTAATTTTCCTATGACTCTAAAAGTGACCAATAAGTAAGAGCTAGCTAGAGCAACACTATTTGTCAACTCACTTTTTTGATTAGGTTAAAAAACTAAGAGATAATTTAAAATTTCTCGTAAAAACACTAAAACCCCAATTTGAAGTCTTATATGAAGGAATTTGGCCTCTGAAAAATGTCAAAATGATGTGTGATATTAAGGATGAGTTTGGAATCACAATGAACTCTTCGAGACATAACTCCCTATAAAATTTCATCCCAAATGGATAACTGAGTCAAAAGTTATGACCCTCTGAAATTCATCCATCATTCTTCTCTAGTTGAAAAGAACGCATCTCCTACAAGTTATTGTCTTCAAACTGCTTCCACTTGATGGGATATAGGTTCAGAAAGTCCCCCTATGTATTCCATGTACTCTCTATTGGTGCTATGTCTTCCCACTGGACCAAATATCGATTGTATTGGCCTTGTCGAGTATGAAGGGTCTTCTTATCTAAAATATGCACAATTTTTCTTTTTTCTTGCTTAGAATGGCATGTTTCCAATCCACCTCCACTCCATTGTCATTACCTAGATCGTCCCCATGGAATATATACAAATACGAAACATTAAACATAGGGGAAATATTAAAATAAAATTGTAAATCGACCTTATAAGCATTGTTGTTAGTTTTCTTGAGAATCTTGCAATGATCGATTTTCTTATACTTCAATTTGTGGTAGGTTCCTCTAGAAAATTACTATTTCCATAAATAAACCATCAATAAATCATCTTCATT
>SNQJ01S0019242.1:109724-123160 GCA_010110895.2 Picea sitchensis | reverse complement strand
TGTATAAATTAAATCTAAACGGGATAACATAATGATCTATCCCAATTGAGATAATATATATCTCAATTTATACTATATTTCTATATACTAAATATACTGTATTGTATACTAAATATATTGTATTGTAATGTAAGATGTATATTGATTCTAAATCCATCCAAAATCTGAGAAACAAAAGGTTTTATATGTAAGTAACAAGAACCAGTGGAAATATTACTAACACCTAACTCATGCAATGCAATGCAACACCTCCATTAGTTAGAAAAACTACAAAATTCTCCGCCATAAATTCTTAAAACACTGTATAAATGGGCGTTTCGGCCATATTCCTTTGGGCCAAAGCTTAAAGGATGATCTGTTGTAAATCCGTGAGGTGCCTGAAGCAGAAGGGAAATCACGTCTGGGATAAATATACTGTAATGGTTTTTTGAGAAAGCGTAGATTTACTTGCGTTTTGGTCTTGGACAATTCTTTACTGCAAATGATTCAACTTCGGTTTCTGATTGTAAGGTTTAGCGAACCTTGTTTTAATTTTTTAGGTTTAGCATACCTTGTTTTAAATTTTCGTTTTTATTAGTCACTGCGCAAGGATAAGAATTATTGTGTTCCATTTTTTATTGACATTTTATAAATTTAAGTTTGGGTTGATATTGTACTTAACCAAAGTTGGAGATTATTACAATATTTATAAATTTAAATAAATTGAGAAATGTGTTTTTTTAACATATTATTAATTAAAAAAAAATGAAGAATTGTTGTTGTACCTAAAGTTGTTATCATAATATTTCAAGGATAAAAAAATAATTAATATATGACAAAATTAATAAATGAAGTATGTAACTTAATAAAAAATCATTAATGAAATATTCATTTCTATGTTTTTAGTGGTTGAAGTTTTTAAGTAATTTTGTAAATGCATGATGTAATCAATAAATTTGGATTCATTCACAAGGTCTAAAAACCATGCAAACACATGAGAATGGAAAATAACTCTCTTTTATTGCTTCTCCATCTTAACTATTACAATGGAAGTTCAACCTCTTATTACTACTATCTCATATTTTCGAAAGCAATTAATTTTAGAAAAATGACTAATTTTAGAAAAAACAACTAATTTTAGAAAAAACAACTAATTTTCCTATGACTCTAAAAGTGACCAATAAGTAAGAGCTAGCTAGAGCAACACTATTTGTCAACTCACTTTTTTGATTAGGTTAAAAAACTAAGAGATAATTTAAAATTTCTCGTAAAAACACTAAAACCCCAATTTGAAGTCTTATATGAAGGAATTTGGCCTCTGAAAAATGTCAAAATGATGTGTGATATTAAGGATGAGTTTGGAATCACAATGAACTCTTCGAGACATAACTCCCTATAAAATTTCATCCCAAATGGATAACTGAGTCAAAAGTTATGACCCTCTGAAATTCATCCATCATTCTTCTCTAGTTGAAAAGAACGCATCTCCTACAAGTTATTGTCTTCAAACTGCTTCCACTTGATGGGATATAGGTTCAGAAAGTCCCCCTATGTATTCCATGTACTCTCTATTGGTGCTATGTCTTCCCACTGGACCAAATATCGATTGTATTGGCCTTGTCGAGTATGAAGGGTCTTCTTATCTAAAATATGCACAATTTTTCTTTTTTCTTGCTTAGAATGGCATGTTTCCAATCCACCTCCACTCCATTGTCATTACCTAGATCGTCCCCATGGAATATATACAAATACGAAACATTAAACATAGGGGAAATATTAAAATAAAATTGTAAATCGACCTTATAAGCATTGTTGTTAGTTTTCTTGAGAATCTTGCAATGATCGATTTTCTTATACTTCAATTTGTGGTAGGTTCCTCTAGAAAATTACTATTTCCATAAATAAACCATCAATAAATCATCTTCATTGTAACATCCCTCTCTTGCGAGCACATGTTATCGACTTTTTCTTTGAGGACACTTGAGTGCAAATGATCCGATTATAGTACGTGGTTATTTCTTTCTATTATGGAACTTTTTAGGATGATGTTGATGGTTGTGAATTATTTGATATATATGTATTGACAGATGCTATTGACGAGATTTTCTCTGAGTGTGTAGGGCACTTGACATATTGTGGATGTCGATGGCACCAATAGACCTCCCTGGACTACGGATTGAGTCAGAGAGTGGATTGTGTTTTGTTTGAGTATTTCATTTTACACCTATATGCCAGATGATTGATTTAATATGATTATGTATATGGATCAGTGACAGTGTCATGTTAATGAATTTAGGCTGACAAATTCTTTCTAATCTGACTCACATAAGGAGTAAAGGGGCCATGCACATAAACTAGATATTGAGGGAGAGGTGTGGCAGCGTCCCTATCACAGCCTACTAACACTCACATCGTGGCTTGAATTGTAGGTTAAAGATAACCTAGTTCAAGAAGTCCACGATGTTGTGAGGGTAGACTGAGATAGTCGCTCATGAAGATTCTAAGGGGTGCACAATAAGGAAGAGTCATGATTCCTTAGAAGCCCCTAGTCTCTCACAAGGTCGCCTGAATGGATTGTTGACTCTAAGGGTTGGACAATTACTTAAATCAGATAGAGGCGAGTGACACCCTTGTAGCACGAACGTGCGTCTTGAAGGGCACATCGCGTAAATAAAACACAAGTTAACGAATCTAGGTGACATAGAAAACCTTGAAAAAATAATTATAAACCTTGAAAATCTATAGACCTTGACGTATTTAAATAATTAAATAAAGAACGAATTTATTATAAACCCCAATAAAAGTCTAAGCCTATCAAAAAAAAATTAAGCCTAAGTCTAAGTTTTTGTAAGGAGGTTAAACTAAATGATTAACTAAATTAAAAGGGAATAAGATAAATCAATTTAGAAATTAAGAAAAATGAAATAAATCTAAAGAATTAATATAATACACATATGTGCAAGAAAATAAGAGATTGGAATTTAAGATAAGAAAGAAATAAAGCATGAGAGAACATCTGTACGCATAGAAAGGTTTCTAGAGTCTAGAAATCACCAGTCTAACTAGAAGAAGACTCATATTTTAACTTTAACTCAGATTAGTAAGGCGTCAATCATAAATAAGAATTGGGATTAAAAAGACAACTAGGAGCCATTTAAAGAGAACATTTAGGAAAGGTGTGGGAAATTGACTTTTAATTAAAATATAATATGTAATTACATGTGGAACTTGGAGAGAGAGTGACAAGTGTAAGGGGGGAATAATCATAATTTATTGAATTAAAAAGAAAATTGATTGTGTAGGTGGGGATGTGTTAGTAAGGAATTTCTTATAAAGCAAATGGTCTAGATGGGAAAGGGATCACTGGTTATTGGTACGATTATGCTGTCGAATTATTGACTAGCTTTACTTGTACTATTATGCTGCCGAATTATTGACTAACTTTACTTGTGAGAGTTGGGATACCAAGTTTGAAATAGAGTGGTGGCTTTACCTTGAGGAAAGCTTGGAGCTAGATTATTTATAGTTTTTTGTGTGTGGCCAATTTGTGGCACGAGAGGCTAAGGGAAAAGAAAAATACCCCTAGCGTTGACTGAGGTACCGGTGAACTCTATGTGATTAGCAAGCGGGAGGACATAAGGAATGCCATTTTCCAAAAGACATATTCAAGGTCCATCTTCGTTGGTTACGTTGTAAAATTTAAATTGTATAATAGAGATTTAGAATTTGTCTTGTATTGTGTTGTATTTCTGATAGCGATTGAAAATATCGTTGACGAGTTTGATTTCTAACAATGTTATCATTTCATTTCTTCAACTAAAGATATTGGAATTTCTTGTTAGTCGACCTTCCATTTTATCAACCCGTTACCCATCATTATATTTCTAATTTTAGAATGATTGAGAGTTGTGAGTTATTATCATTTCTAAAAGTTGTGATTGACTGCATTTTGTGTATTATAAATATGTAGTAGGGTTGTTGTTTATTGGTATTACACCTGGTTATTATGCGTATGATTTTAATTATGGTCGATCGGTGTATTGCTAAACTGATGGCTCTGTGCATAAAGATTTGGGGTTATATTATTTATCCAGAAAAAGGAAAAGAAAACTGTGCGATATCATTTCCTTATAACCTACATGTATTACTATCTTGAACGATAAATACTGGCAATGCTAATACTGTGATAAATTCCTAATTTTGTTATTAACTGCACTAGTAGATAAGGAAACTTCCGCCATTCCAGGAAAGTGAATTGTGAAATTAGTGAATGAATCAGATGTCAATTACAGCGCAAATTTTGGGTCACCTAATCCTCCTCTTGATACTGCAGGCGCCTTCGATAATTATTGAAAACAATGGTGTAGGTAAAAGTTTGGTTCAGTCGTAATTTGGGAGTCTGTCTTCGTAGGTATCTCCTTAAATCCTGGATCGAGCAAATAGGGGTGACTAAAAATTATGAAGTTGCACATGAAGCTCTTATTAATTAAATTCCTTCTAAACTTTCTAGTAGAGGTCATTTTATGAAATAAAATATTCTTAAGTTAATGTTGGTGCTTGTCAGAGATAATTACATTTTTTGAGTTAAGGAAAAGGATCTCACAACCCCTAATGACCTGAATTTGTCTTTTTGGTTCGAAGATTCGATTGTACATTCACACGATTGTTTAGAAGAGGATAACCTTCTCCTTAGTAGGGTCATGACTTACTTGATGTTCCTACCTTAATCCTAACTCATACTTACATTATTATTATTGAGGCAAGAAGAGTAGTAATAATAAGTGAGATTATGATTCCTTGGGTGGGTTCAAGTCAAGGTTATATCCTTAGATAGATAAATAAAATGATGATTCATATAATATATATTATAAATGAATATGAGTGGTACATGTATATATAAGTATAATTAAATTTTACATAAAGGGTTGAGGATCTTGATAGGATCTTGACTCGAAGAAGGGTACTTGCATATAATTAATCATGTCATGTTTGGATTGAAGATTGGTTATATATGCATCTTAATAAATTGTGATTCATTCTACACTCCTTAGAGATCATGAATAAATCCATATATTTGTGAATTATACGGAACCTAGTAAAAGAGTATTTTATTACTTCTCTAGACAAAATGTGTTCGGGGCTTGTTCCGTCTAGTGCCCTCTTGTGGATAATTGACTCTGAATTTTATCTAAAATCAAATGTAGTAATATGTGGGTGTTAAGGATAGATTGAGTCCTTATGTATGAATTAAGTGAGATGGGGCTTCCCTAGTTTCCCTTTAATGAAACTGTATTGACTTCGGTCTTCCTTCGTTCCTTAAACCATGGACGTGCAAGTGGGCATATAAAGCCCTTATTATATTACTTTAATATGTCATGGTCTTATTAGGTCTTAAATTGGATATGCAAGATAATATATGAATTATCTCCTCTATTCTTATTTAGGGGTAAAATTTTTCTATAGCTACTATGCAATATAAGTGTAAGGTAGCATTGGATTCTTTCCATTTGGTTTTTTTTATGATTGACCCTCTTTGTTCTTTAAGGATGGATATGCAAGCACGTGAATTCTCATTAATTTATATTTATAAATGATTTTTATTAGTATTTTAAAATGGATACGTAATCGAAAAATGATGTTAATTTAATGTATTGATCTTCTTATGGGTTCTCATAATGAACATCAAATTTTAGCTTTCCTTGCATACTTCTAGAAGATATTCATTAATATGAAGATGTATAGTTAAGCTACATGAGATTAAGATTGTATTTAAGGCTCTTGATTTTTTATCTTTATGAACTATCCTCTCAATCATTTACACTTATTTTTTGCTTGAAGAATGAAGGGTAGTAGAATATTTTGTTGCACCATGAATAAGTGATGATTATGTGAGATTGATGATCTAGTTAAATGATATCTATGATTGGATTAATGTGATATAGATACCTCTTTGTTCGTCAGAACAATCGCCAGTACTGAAACTTTAAGTGGTCAAAATCAATTGGATGAATCCTGGACTTGAGGGTTTCTTATGTGTCTTGGACGTCCTAACCATGTAGGATATGTTGGGAGGGTAGTTTCATTATGTTATCATATTGAGATATGGTTGATTGAATATTAATGATGTCACTTCAGTTGATTTTGATAACACTGAATGAGTAGTTATTAATTGATGTCGTGACGCACGCCACTCGTACTAATAATTTTTTTGATTTTTTTTTTTACCTATTGTACATCGTGAAATGTTTACGTAACAATGGGTACATTACATATGGTATCAGAGCGGGTTCAACCCTACGAATTTGGATCATTAAGCCTTCTCCTGTGTTAAACTTATGACTTAGACATTATCGCTAATTAAAATTTGAAATTTGTCCATGCAGGTAATCATGGTTAGAGGATGTCGTGTGTTAGAAAAATAGGATCATGGAGCAATAAAATAAAACAAATGAGGAAATAAAAACATAGAAGATACACAATACAATAGAGACATAGATATATGTGGTTCACCCAGTGTGGGCTACCTCCACCAGAGAAATTACCAGGTCGTTTCTTTATTATTATCCAACAAGTGAAGTGATACAACCTACAACACACCCGCTGTAAATTCCTCTTATTTCTCTCACGGTCTCCTCACTCAAAATACAATATTCACAATAATTCATAGCCGCAATACATTTCCCTCTTAAAAGAGTGTTACCTTCTAGGGATAAAAACCCTAACATAACTTCTACCATCAAATCTGCGACCTTATAATGAATGGTCCATATTTAAAATGAAATTAAAATATACATTTCAAAATCATGTTTTCCTTCGGGGGCTTCACCCCCAAGCCCTAATCAGGGGCCTGTTTTCCCTCGGACCCCCCAACAGGGGGGAAATCCCCCCTGGACCTCGCAGCGGGGGTAATCCCCCTTGCACTCCCCACCGTGGAGGAGTGTACATTATTTTTCGGTGTAAAGTATTCATAGAGTATAAACATGACTAAAAACAAAGATCTCTGAATCAGGAAGATAATCAGGCTCCACAACCAACAATCTCCCACTTGGAGACTAATCTCAACAACTCAATTTTTGTTGTATATGATGGACTATGATCCTTCTTGTACCTGACCAATTTCTCATCTTCATATTCATGCTTGAAGACCAATTGAAACTGACAAGGAACTCAGTTTCTACTTGGTTACTCCCTTTGTTAACATATTTGCAAGATTCTGGCTAGCGTGTATCTCTTCCAACTTCAAATGTTCATCTTCCAAGGATTATCGTATGAAATGGTACCTGAGCTGTATATGCTTAGTCTTTGAATGGAAGGCTGAGTTCTTTGCAAGATGAATGACACTGTCAATGTCACAGTACAACCTGCTATTCTCCTCCTTCTTTCCCAATTCCTCCATAACTAAATCATTTGTGTACTAGCCTCTGTAGCAGTGACATACTCTGCTTCTATTGTTGAAGGTGAAAAAACATTTTTCATTTTCGAAATCCAACTTATTGATGTTCCACCTATAGTAAAAACATACACTATGGTGCTCCTCCTGTTATCTTTATCACCTTCCATATTTGAATCAACATATCCATGTAGAACAATGTTTGAACCTCCATAACATAATGCATGAGTAGCAGTACCTCTCAAATACCTGAGAATCGAATTTACTGCCTCCCAATGTTCTTTACCTGGATTGTTCATATACCTACTCACAACTCTCACTGCATGTGCAATATTTGGTCTTATGCAAACCATTTCATACATCAAGTTGCAAAATGTCGATGAATAAGGGACCCTCGACATGTATTCTATCTCCTCCTATGTCTTGGGACACATTTCCTTAGTTAATTTGAAATGGCTGGCCAAAGGTGTACTAACTGGTTTTGCATTTTGCATACTAAACCTCTCCAACACCTTCTCTATGTACTCACCCTGAGACAATATCAATTTGCAATTTTTACTGGATCTTGTTATTCTCATACCAAGGATTTTCATTGTTGCACCCAAATCCTTCATCGCAAATGAATTAGATAATTTCTTCTTGACCACATTTATATCATGCATATTAGGCCCTCCAATAAGAATTCCATCTACATACAATAGAAATATAATATAGCTTCCATTTTCTAGCCTTTTAAAATAAACATACTGATCAGAATGACATCTAATATAACCTTGTTCTATCATAAACTGTCAAACTTCAAATATCACTGCCTTGGATCTTTCTTTAGGCCATACAAGCTCTTCTTCAACCTGCATATCAAATTATTCCTCCCTTTGATCTCATACCCCTGTGGTTGTTGTATATAAATCTCTTCCTCTAAATCCCCTTGGAGAAAAGTTGTTTTTACATCTAACTATTCAATATGAAAATATTCTACTGCCACAAGACTTAAAATAGTCCTAGTTGAAGTCATTTTAACAATGGGAGAAAATATTTCATCAAAATATATACCTTCCTTTTGTGAAAACCCCTTTACAACAATTCTAGCTTTGTACCACTTTTTTCCTCCATCTTCTTCCTTCAACTTGTAAACTCATTTATTATGCAATGCTCTTTTTCCTATAGGAAATTGAACCAAATCTTAAGTCTGGTTACTTACCATGGAATCCATTTCCTCTTTCATACCTTGCTCCCACTTCTTTTTGGTGTCTACCTGCATTACTTCTTCATATCATTCCGGTTCACCAGAATTAGTCAACAATAAATAATACAATGAAGGAGAGTATCATTCAGGGGATCTATTTAACCTGGTAGATATTCTAACAACACTTGCAAGAGTTTGAGGTACCTGTTGATCCTATTGTTGTACATTTTTGTTTTGTGGTTCCTTTGGAATTTTCGTTTCAATGATCTCATCAAGCAGTGTGTATTATGGTTTTTCTTTTTTTCTATTTATTTCCCTCCAACTGATCTTTGTGCATGGTATTCTCATTCAATATTACATCTCTACTCCTAATGATTTTGTTATTTTCATAATCCCATAAGCGATAACCATAATCATTAACACCGTATCCAATAAAGGTACATTTCTTGGATTTTGCCTCAAGCTTTGTTCTATTTTCTTTATCAATATGGACAAATGATTCACAATCGAATGTCTTCAAAAAATAATAGTTTACCTTCTTACCTATCCATTCCTCCTCTGGAATTCCACCATCCAAAGAGCTTGAAGGTCCTCTATGTATTAAGTAAACAACATTATCTACAACATCTACCCATAAGTATAAGGGAAAACCAGCATGCAATGTCATACTCCTTGCACGCTCCATGATTGTCCTTCTCATCCTTTCTGAGACACCATTTTCTTGTGGTGTTCCTGGAACTGTCTTCTGTCTATGAATCCCATGGTATCAACAGTAATAATGAAACTCATTGATACAATATTCACCTCCATTTTCTAATATGATACACTTCAACATTTCTTCTATCTCATTCTCAACCAAAGCTTTCCATTTCTTAAAAGTATCAAAAACATCATATTTTTGTCGAATGCAATAAACCCAAGTTTTTCTAGTTTCATCATCAATAAAAGTAACATAATAATGAGAGCCACCAAGAGATGATACTTGATTTGGTCCCCATACATCTATAATCACAAGCTCTAACCTTTCACGCTTCTTTTCTTTTTCGACTCTAAGAAATCTGACTGTCTTTCGTTTTCCATAAACACGATGCTCACATAAATCCAAATCAATTTGTTTAAGATCTGGAAACAAATTTATTTTGTGAAGTATCTGCATCCCCTTCTCATTCATGTGTCCAAGACTATGACTCCATAGTGATGTATCCACTCCTATAGAAGTTAAATAGATAGAAGAGTAAGTATTACCAGTACACAAATACAATGTACCTACCTTCTCTTATTTTTCTATCATCAATGATCCTTTGCTGACCTTCCACACCTTATCTGTAAATATTGATATACAACCTTCACTTTCCAACTGCCCTGTTGAAATTAGATTTTTCCTTAGATCTGGAACATGTCTTACCTCATTCAATAATCATTGTTTTCCATTCCTTTTCTTTATTTTTACATTTCTCATTCCAACAATTTTGCACGGTGCATCATCACCCAAATGAACCTCTCTAAAATAACCTTGAACATAATATAGAAAATGTTTCCTATGGGGTGTGGCATGAAATGAAACCCCTAAATCTAGTGTGTGCTGACATGATGTAGTTGGCATAAGTGAGTCTACACTTGTGCCAAGGAGGATTGGTGATCTCACCAAAGGGAAATTTTGCGAGATGGTGAATCTAGCCAAGGAGAAATAAGCAAAGGAGATAGCACATGCAGAGTGAATTTTTCATACAATATGGGGTTTGGAGTGAAACAAATCGTATATATACGCAGGTCACGAGTGTGATAAATCATGAATATACACGGGTCACAAGTGTGACGAATCATATATATAGGAAGGTCACAGGTGTTATGAATCACATATATACGCAGGTCACATGCGAGGTGCATCACATATATACATAGCCAGCAAGAAGGTGGAATACATATATACGTGGGTTGTAAGAGGATGAATCACATATATAATTTTTTGGGAAGGCACAAATTCATACAAGATGATATGTGATGTTAGTAGGCCCTACAAGTGGTCCACAATAGAGTCATGGGAATAGGAGATTTCTAGGATCTTTGATAATGTTTGGTTTTCTAATTTGTATGGTTATTGGAGAACAAGGTTGTTCTCAATTTTGGTGACTTTGAAGGACAAGGTTGTCCTCATATTTCGGTGATATTTTATTGGCTGGGAGGGATAGTTTTTCCCTAAGGATTTCTTACTTTAAAATTTTTACAGAACTAAAATTTTTGTCTCATGTGTATCGATAATTCATCTTTGATCTTTGTGTTTTTGTTTCATATGTTTGCAATCAATAATTTTCAATGTAAAATTGTTTAGTGGTAGCAACTGGGGTTTTATTGTTAGATCATTAGGAAGCAATTTTCATATCTAAAAATTGGTCACATAGAGTTGCATGTGAAAATTTATAGGAATAGCCACAACTAGGGTCTTTCAGTCATGGTTTTAGGGTGGTTAACCAACAACCATGCAAATCCGGTCTTGGTGGGGTTCACCATATCCCAAAAATACATCCAAATTAATAATGAAAGAAACTAAATGAAAAATAATTAGATGAGGGATAACCCGATCCTTACATTGGAATTTCATTTATGGAATCTCTCACAATAAGAACCATAATTTTTTAAGTCTAAAATATTTTTACCATAGGTAAATATTTGGAGAAGATAAATGGTAATATGATCCCTATTTGTCCACAAATAAATGATTTTTGCAAGGTCTAAAATGACCATGTGTATTCCTACATTGAAACGAATCCTCTCATTACTTCTTATTTATACTTTGGTATTGTTTTTATGAGATTTATACTATGTTATTTAACTTGGGGACTAGTGTTTCTTGATGATTTTTACAAGAATGATCAATGACATTGTTGGTACTTTATATATTAGTCATCACTGAACTATGAGGGGTGTGTTTCAAACTAGCATATAGAAATATGTTTTTCCCTATAATCTAATCTTTCATTATTCGCCATCACTCCTACCAACATAATTCCTTAGGTTCGACCCCACCAATTCTTGACATTATCCCTTCTCTTATTTCACATCGTAACTTGTGTGGTAGTGGCTATAGTTCATGGGCCACCATATTTAACAATATGTGTGTCATTTGGGACCCATGATGTGATTATTTTAAGGCCTAGGAACACATATTTATTCCCTCCACGACTAAAATGTTGAGACCTCATTCTTCTCTCTTAATTTTTTTTCTGACCATATCTTGAAAGGCTTCCCATCATTTTTTTGTTTATTTGCGATTCCATATACTTATAGATGATTGTATCCTAGTGAATGTTGTTATGTTCTTGTTTGATATATCCTTCCTACCACCATTGAAACCACTCTTGATAGCTTTCTATTTTCATCGATCTACCTTTATTTTGTGACCTTTACCCTTGGAGAAACTGCTATGAGTGGATAATAGTTTCCAAACAGTTTTTTTGTGTTTATTTTGTATATTTCTATTCCATGCACTTGAACATAATGACATGTCATTGAGCCACTCCTTTTCTCCATTGTAGCATACTTTATCGCTTTTTCTAGCTCATAAAAACACAAAAAGACACACGAACAAATGAAAAATAAATAAGTGGGGTGGGGGGTGTAGAGAATCTCAATATTTATTAAACTTAGTGGAAACTGACATTTGTTTTCATCCTTCAACATGGAACCTATTTGATTCATTGCCTTAGATTTGGGATATATCTTTCCTTATAAGCTATAGCATGATTATGAGTTCTCTATTCCTCTAATTGATTATTCTTTTATTCACTATGGAGAGTGCTTCAATGCCTCATGCATTGTTGCACTATATCATTGGTAGTTTTGAATCAATGTTTCCTAAGTCCTCATTTTGTTGTTCTATATGTTTAAGGGAAGTTGAATCCAGAGTCAACCATTCTGCAATTGTGTTAACCTTTCATATCAACCATCCCTGTGTCATTTTTACTTAGTGATTTTTCTCTTCACATAATCTCTTTATTTTTTCTTGTGTCAATTAATGGGAGATACATTAAGGCCCTCATTCAACGAATCTCTTCCTATTGACACTAGCACAATATCTGAGAAGTGGATCTAGAAACCAAACAATACCTTGGGACTTATAGACAATAGTGGCAAGTTTCCTCATGATTGATGATTGTTTGACATCATATCCTTTATTCACACTTGCTAGATTCTCCTAGGTACCTTGGGGTCAATTTTTTTTATCGGTGGGTCCCCTCACATATGTTAATGGTATTCATAAATGACTAGTAATAAGAGTACCATGATCGCCCACACGGGTGTAGACGGATTGGCAAGTGCCGTGTAAATGGAAGGAAATTTGTAAAATGAAGTCTCATGTTTGATTCTCACCCAGATTTACTCGTGCGCCATTCTTGTGGGCTGGGTGGTTGCACCTGGGGTTATAGTGGTAGCCGACGGGGATCGACCCCGTGTCACGCGAGTACGAGAACCGCGAGTTGTTGATTCCCCCAGTAAAAATAAATAAATAAGAGTACCATGATCAACATCATCTCATCTACTCACATTATGTAGATTCACACAATCAATGGGGTTGGACTGAAGACCTTGGATTTCTGGGAATTATCCATCTATGCGACCAAGAAGCATACAATTATATCACTACTGGATAAGTACTTTGAAGACCATAATGGAACTATCATTTGTGTTATATGTCTTCTTTATGTATTCTCTAACATAGATCTATTATATGGCAAGGATCCATCTTGTGCTTTTTCATGGCCATGGTCTTCCATATCATTTCATAGATCCACCATTGTATTGTGTTGGTGGCCATGATTTTTAATACATCTGAGCATGGATATGCCTACCTCAGGGATTATATATATATATATATATATATAT